>JAOXNQ010004492.1:0-26519 GCA_028571165.1 Hypoxylon perforatum
CCTGCCAATGCCGCTCCCAATTTATTCCATCAGAACCATCTATTCTACAAACGTAACACGCCTTACGCCGTAGGATTCTTTGTTACGGCATCCTGAATAGAGAAGCGCTGGTAGGAGCATATCTCGGCCAGTGTTCTTCATGTTAGGACCTGGAAGTAGACCTCGTGGGTAGCCACTACGCCTTGGACTGGGCTCTGTAGACAACTTGGAACGTAGTCTCTGGTAGCCTTAGGAGGCCACTTATCACCTCAACATAAAGGATGGATAGGACAAGTAATTGTTGGGTGACAGTCAAACGTGGCACCCTTTACCGGGACATTTCTGTGGTCGCTAGGTTGCCCAGCTTCCCACGGAGGCGGCTACTGGTTCTAAAATCTGTCCTATTATTCATTGCATCCTTGCTTATTACTTATGTATCTATCCTATATGGCAAGTAGGAAAAACCTCACCACCTTTCCCGGTTGGTACGCGGACCATTATTCATGGATAGTATGAAAAGTCATGAAAACAGCTAGGGTGTGGCCGGGGTAATGAGAATATGGCTCTATCGAGGCTATGTCACCAGAAGGTAACTATGTCACCAGAAGGTAACTATGTCACCAGAAGGTAAAGAGGGCGCCGTCGCATGTGGCGTTCACGTCCGAGGCGTTCCTCGAATCTTTTCGAAATCAGGATAATCGGTAATTACATTCATCGCAACTTCTATTGAAACCTCCTAAATTAACATCTAGCCCTCCTCTACCGGCTTTAACTATGGGCATCCATGGTATCCTAAGCTGTTAACACTGGCTTGCAGGACACCTGGGGCGTCACCCCTGCAACGCGTCCGGTTCCTATTAAAGGAGGGCTAGGTTAACGATTGGCTGGTCTAATGCGAACCATTTGCGACTTGCGAAAGGCAAACAACGAGGCAACAGGGTGGCAGAAGTTTAAAAGACTGCGCTTGGTCACAACAGCTGCATTCATATTCCTTCATCTTTCTCTTATTTCATGTGTATCGTTTCCCATTCCACACAGACATTTCTCTTCATACCTCCCAACGAGACTCCTTAAGCCCCTATGGCTTCTAACAATGCCTCCTCTTTCACCAATTATCTTCGGAAACACCCTAAGCGGCAATGTCCTCTTGAAGGCTGTAATGAAGAGTACCTTCACACTGATCAACGGATAATCGCGCATTTGCTATTGTGTCACAACGATCTGTTAAACCACCAAGATATTTCTGCCCTTCTTGAAGAAATCAAAAATAGGACTAACGATGTTAATAAAAGGTCAGTAATATCCCAATGACTTGTACGAGCTTGCTGACACTGTTGGAGATCGGAACAACCAACCTCATCTCAAGATCCAGGGGCTGGACAACCGAACACGTCAAGTCCAACAGGTGAAGGGAATGATCTTAGTCCTTTTAAGAGAATAAAATCCCCAAACTCTTCCATAAGAGGAAGGCCCAGGTCTGCCACTTCGCTGAGACTATCTCGTGCACGACCGCCGAAGCAGCCGTCATCCAAACTGTTAAGAACTTTACCTCAGACTAGGAGAACAGACCCTGTCGACGATGAGGTCGAGCCCGCGAAACTTATTAAACAGCTTGAAACCCGACCCATCAGCCAGGAACAACTAATTGCTGAGGTCAAGGGCATATATGCCGGCCTAGTTATGGTCGAATCAAAGTGTATCGAAGTCGACAACGCCCAATCTTCTCAAAGCGAAACCCAGCTGAATAATGAGCAGTGGCAAGCCTTAATAGCTTTGCATAGGACACTTCTGCATGAGCATCATGATTTCTTTTTAGCCTCGCAGCATCCATCAGCAAGCCAAGCCCTCCGGCGACTAGCATCGAAGTATGCCATGCCAGCTCGAATGTGGAGACATGGTATCCATTCTTTTCTCGAACTGTTACGCCATTGGCTGCCACACTCCTTAGAACATATGCTCACTTTTATTTATTTGGCGTATTCGATAATAGCTCTACTATATGAAACCGTCCCGGCCTTCGAGGACACTTGGATAGAATGTCTGGGCGATTTGGGCAGATATAGGTCAGTAAGCTGGGCGCGTGACTTATCACAACTAACAATGTACATTGCAGGACGGCTATTAAGGACAATCATATCCGAGACAGGGAGGTCTGGACCTCTGTTTCCAGGCACTGGTACTCGAAAGCTTCTGATAAGGCTCCCACCACGGGACGGCTGTACCATCATCTCGCGATCCTGGCACGGCCCAATCCCCTCCAGCAATTATATTATTGCACCAAGTCTTTGTGTGTCCCAATTCCATTTAGCTCAGCCCGAGAATCGATCATGACTCTCTTCGATCCAATCCTGGATCCCAACAGTGCTCAGCATTCTCGATTGATCGCCATTGACGTGGCTTTTGTGAAAGCCCACGGCATCTTGTTTAGTAACAAATTCTCCGACGAGTTCGTTTCAACTGTCGATAGCTTTTGCAACATGCTAAATAACCATATCGGTCGGACTACTAGGAAGTGGATGGAGTCGGGGTAAGTTTTCCTCTTGATGCCCGCTAAGATATCTATTCCCATGCTAATAGTGGGAAAGATATTATATCGCCATTTCCAATTGTTGTGGGCTTCTGTCGTATGGTCAAGATGACAGTGCCATCTTAAAGGCAATTCGCCCTCAACATGCGGAGGAAACACCTGAAGCAACTACGGACCTTGGAAAAGCTTCATCTGAGTACAAGCCCAACAGAACAGAGGAGGGTACACTCAAGCTGTTCGAGGGTACAAGCGGCGTCGTCTTGCGTAGACTGGGCGATCCTAATGTAAGTCGCACCTTTAAATCCACGTCCTCGGGGGCAAGTCCTGCCTCGAGATGGTACCGTGTGTGTTCTATTTCACTGCGCTGACCCTCCTCTGTCCCTCAGACTCTCCCGTATCTACATGTAGTGATGGTTTTCATATTCCATCTTTCACATTATTCTGGGGCTATGCTTCTCGTCGAGGGGACATTTCCATGGAAGCTGGTTTCTCTTCAGCTGAACGCACTGCTTCTTTCTTATCGAGAACACAATCGGATCCAAGATGAACAGTTTCCTAGACAAGCAGACGAGCCAGCTCCTCGTCCGCTACCAGAAGACTTCGCGATGAAAGGTCTTCTATGGGTGGAGAAATACTTCCCGCTCGATTGGTTTTCTAACGATAAGATTGAGGATGACGAGAAATACTTCGAAGTCGCGTCTATGACGGACCACCGTAAGGAAAGAATTCTATGGCTTGGATGTCGCATTGCGAAGTCTGGGAGATGGCTCACCTACGATGAGACGTCGCATCAATTCGGTGTCGTGCCGGACTACGAGAGAGTGTGCGATGTCGTAGTAGTCGAGGATGAGTCCGATAATGAGACTACGATAGGAATTGCAGGATCCCAAAGGGGGGGAGGCGCAAAGCAATCTAAAATGGAAAGAGATTTTCCATCTGGACCGTCGCCTGAGGGTCAGGCTATGGCTCGGGCTCTGGCTCGTCTACCGAGAGCACGACGAATTCCGAAGCAATCGTAACACCTGAAGCGAGTGACGACGATGGATGAACCCTAGTTGCGGATGAACTGTACCATCTCACGTGATGACCTAGGGGGGTTAAAACCTGTTTCCTTATAATTTTTCTAATATTTCTTTTCTCTCTATCTTTCGTTACACTAGCTACATAGAAATAGAAATTTGGCACGACCTATGTCTTTTTATTATGATTTGGGACGCATCGTCCAAGCTCTCTTGGAATCGTGGTCGTGCTTAGGTAGCCATGATATGCTTGCTTCGAACGCATGGCCCGTTGAATCCCCTACCTGCAATACCCACGGCAATAAGAGTGCGCCCGCGTGTCTATGGTTCTATTCGATTCTAGGTCTGCCGCCGATGCCGAGAAACGTCTCATCCATAGCCATAGCATCTAGAGCCCTCGGGGAACACGTCCGCGACGTGACGACGGCGCCTTGGCTCTTCCCCAATCGAGATCCCGGCAACGTTCTTCCCTTGGATATGGAGGGCACATGCCATAGCGCCGAGGTAGGAGGTTCTACCCTTTCTTCGAAACTCCCTACGGAAGAGAAGCGTGCATGCAGCGCTGCGATGGCCAGTTGGATGCGATTTATGCGACATTGGGTCTGGGAGAGTATGGGCGAGAACCTGTGCTGCCGTAGCCATTTCCGGAGAGCTGCCTCCAGCTCCACGAGCTGGCGCTGCTTACTGTTGATCTCGTCGCATATCTATATCAATTGTAGACCACATGTCCCGCCAGCCTCCCCGGCTTTGAAGCAGTGCTGACGCAGGGCGGTCCATCTCCAGTGACCGCAGGTCCAGAGGAATTGCCCGAAGAAGCACATGACATGTAGAAACTAGAGGTTGGCGACCGAATCAGTAAGACTACGAGTAGGAGGAGGTAGGATGCACGGCCTTCGATAGCAAGGTAAAGGTCGCCCCATTCGTTACATAACAATAAGCGCCCGTGAAAATTCACTCATGGACCCGGCGCAAAGCAGTCTTGGGTAAATTGATAACTGGTTATTGCTGCTCGGGTTTTCAGGACCGGGCGAGAGCGGAACCCCGGAGGCCAAAAATGGGGTAGGCGGGACAGAAAGGGGGATTTGTACGGCCTCCGATAGGGTCGGATCTCAAGGATGCAACGGAGGAATGCTAACGCCACCAGACGTATATTTTGATCGGCCATGTATCGCTCTTATTTCGTTTTCGAAACCTTGACTTCCCCTCTGTATCATATTCGCTAGTGTCCTGTTCGGGGCAGCAGCTCCTCCGCATCCTTGCGCGCCCGGAACGCCCCCGACGGAGGCGCATGTTACATGGTGGGCCGGTTATGCAGGCGACAACCAACATCCCTCTCCTTACTGCTATTCGCTAATACCAATTTCCTTTTCAAGGCGGTGCGCCGGCTTGACGCCGGTATGCAGCTACGTAAATATCACGAGGTCCGAAAACCGTTCCATGAAGCTGCAGGCTCACGGGACCGCCAGGGGCATGTCCGAGGTGCCGCCGCAAAACAGGAACGCACTCGAAACCGTTGCGAGGCCTTCGAGCACCATCAAGACATTCTTATCCACGATATTGACCTCGGCGACCACTGGCTTTCTAGGTTCGTCCATGTGCCCAGGCCGGTCCATCAACTAAAGCTGCCACTAGCCTCCGTTGACCGCACGCGCGGAATGCGACGATGATCTCTACCTGGTCGGCGTCGAATACCACGAATACCACCACGGTCGACACAGGATTGCCGACGGGCCCCTGCTCTACGGCCACCGTAAGAAGCATACAAGCTATGATAACATCGGTCATCTTGGCGATCATTATTCGACCAGTGATGCCCCCTATCGTCGGGCTTTAAACCAGCTTTTGACTTGCTCTTATTCTTTCTCTGTTGTTACTGTGGATCTTAAGTTTTAGCACTGTAAATAGATATATAGGTTGTAACTCTTTTTCATCATACGTTTGCTTCACGGTGAATGCGGGGATGTATGGGCACTATTTTGCCCCTCGTCTTATTACGATGGCTTAGGGCTTCCTATCCAAGTTCTAGACTATGGGAGAGCTCGTATATACTTGGCTATTACGTACATGCTTATCCCCAACGCGCAAGCGGTTAATACAAAAATGGGGGAAATACCTAGCTAGCAAAGTCCTTGCGACCGAGATCAATTTCCAGGATTTGCATGAAGGAAACTGATTGTACGACCGCATATGATATCTTGCAGCCTGCTAGCCTCATTCTAAATGCAGATAAGGTAGTAAGGTAGCCATTCTGTCGAAGACGAAACGTGACCAAAAACAAAAGGCCTAGTTGTGGATAAGCCGTTGGGAATAGTATTGATAGGAGCCAGGCTCTATATCCCGAACCCCACCTCCCAATGTAACCTGCGTCCCGACAGTACGGATACGCTAATGCACGCCTGTCACACACGAGAACGAGAAAGACCGCACAGCCTGAGGCCTCACTTAGCGTGTGCTTGAAAGGCTCTCGTGGGCCTTCTTGCCAGACATTGACTTACAGGCATTAACTGGGTAGCTTGAAGCAGATATTGCCAGATACCCTCGCAAATACACCCCCACAAGCTAGTCTAGCCAGCGTGCCCCTGGCCGAATGACTTAGCCGAGCGAGACCTCATGCCGAGAAATAAACCGCTTGTAGGAAAATTCGCCCGGGCACATGTCATTCTTGTCCGTTCGCTTTGTGAGCCCGCTAGCAATACAACGAAGTGGTCTCTGGATGTCTGCATTATGCGGCGCAAGCAGGCGTAGGCTGCTTGGAAACCGCCAACTGCATCGACATATCCTTCTTGAAAGCGAATACTTGCGCGACGGCGGTGCGATGGAGCCTGTTTTCATCGTCGTCTAGCACATCCAGGTTGGGCACGGAGGCCGAGTAATAGACGACGGAAGGGTCGTCGTCGGGGACATGCAAGAAAACAAACGTCTCTCCCGTACAGACGTAGCCGTACCGGATGCCTTTGGCAATCATGTAGGAGAAAAGCTGAGTGATGACGGCAGCAGCAAGCGATCTCGCGGCGAATGCAAAGCCCTCGCCGTCCTGATTAATTACATCGCGTTCGGGCTGGACTTCGGAGTTCAGACTTGTGATAACCTCATCCCTCGTCAGCTTGTGCGGCGCCTTATACTCGATCGCAAGCGCGGGAACGTTTTAACCATCCGAGGTTCGCTATATACAAAACTAGTTGGCAGAGCCACCCTTCCCCTTGGCGGCCCTACGAAAGGCCTCGACAACGTCTGACATCGCGGGTCCAGCACCGTCTCCGCCGATAGACATGTGCTCGACAGACGCGGAGATGGCGTCGACGGTATCGCTACCCAGGCTCGTATAGCTCTCGAATATTACGGGTCGGCTTCGCTACTAATCGGATGGATCACGGACGCTAAGTAGTCGAGCTGATGGGAGGATGGAAAGACAGCCTTGGAAGAGAAGGAGGGTCCGGCCGAGAGCTTCTTCCACACCTCCTCCTGGCCCGTCGCAAAGCCATTTCACGGAATAATGCGTCGAGGGAAGATTCGGCCGACCGGGTTTGTTGTGTCGCCTTGTGTGGTAGAGTAAAGGTCGGTAACTACGCGTATTTGAAGACTGAGAGAATGGCAGCCATCGAGATACTGCTGCAGCGTCTGCGGCCGTGACGCCTTTGCAAGTTCTTCAGCAGCTTCGCGTCGGCGTTGCTCTTCTTTCCGCAGGTCTCTCTCTTGCTGAAGTTGGCGTTGCAAACTTTCAATGTCGTCTATAATACCGGCCTTGCGTTTCCCAGCACCATATAACACACGCGGAGTAAACAAATGCTACGTAAAGGTTGCTCATACCTATCTTATTATTGTTTGAAACTACATTAGGTTATGTGAGCTTCCATGATGGGTCTGCTGGCATGCTGGGTAAAAAGCACTACTCCATTAGATTCTCGACTTGCTAAACAGGAGTAGGATAAGAAATTAAGAATGAAATTAGAAAGACGAACAGTATTGCACCTTATTGCAAATCAATTTGGTGCGAAAAGATGATGTAGAAAGCTTGGTTTTCGGAATCTAAACTATCGTGGGAAGGGAGCCAATATAGCTCAGCGCACAGACCACATCAGGTGGCTGCCACTGCAACAAACAGACATTCTAAGTTAATGTTTGTTATGTTGAAAAAAAAATGATGAGCGAAATTGCGAAAACGTGTTCTCGCAATCCAATAGAGTAGCGCGACAAGGGAGGGGGAGAGGGAGAGGGAGGAGGGGGCTGGGGAGCTTAGCCCAAGTTCAATGATTTTTCTTGGCGTGAGGGACGGCGGAGTTTTATAAGACAACCGCCAAAGTGCCAATCGTGCCAATTTCGCCAAATGGGCCAAATCCGCCAAATGGCCAAAAGGTGACAGAACCACAGTGTATATAATATAATACACCAAGCACTTTGGCGGTTGTCTTGATAACAGCTGCCCAGTTTATACATACAGTATTACAGCGCATCCCGACAATTGAAAGACCTTCTCTAAGGGCCATACCAATCCTTTTCCTCACAATACTAATTTACCAGTCGTCCCTAGTTGAACCACAGCCTAGCGGTTTGCGCAGAACAGATCGCGGGGACGTTAATCGTACGCGCATCATGTGGCACCATGTGGTCCACGCAGGGACCTCTAGCTCTAGCATAGGGCTGAGAGACGCAGAAGCCAATAGGAATCCTGTATTCTTCCCACCACTTTCATGGTCCTCTCTTCGACTCGTTTCTAGAACCTTCTATTATCAAGCGGATCATGAATTCGGATTTTATTCCCTTCTCGATGGCGAAGCTTTTGCCACGCTGGATTTTCCCTTACGGTATTGCTGTCGGTTTCAGCTTGTCTACTCAATATGGATGACCTCGATTCGTTGCGGGGCATTTCATTTGATCCATATGGCTCCTGGTCGTCCGTAGATCAAGCTGATCTACTGGCGGGGACCCCGTTGGAACCACAAAGTGTACCTTCATCCCCTGGTGATTTTACAGAACCCGAAGCTGCTGAATCCCTTTACCATAAGGACCGCCGCCGGATAAGTAGCAACCGTAAAACGTTGGAGCCGGAACGGGTTTAGTTCTACTGATGGCCGACATCCGGCTCCGATTCTTACATGTCGACCTTTCTTTCTTACCATATCTTCGAAGGTAATCGGCGTGGTACCGCATCCTTGCCGTAGCGAGGTGCGGTGACGGCCTGGGGGCCTGGGGGCCGGGGGGGCGGGGATCGAAAGGCCGAACGAAGGCATGGCATAGAGCAGTAAGATGGTTAAGGTTACAGTTGTTGGTTGCCGTTCGTCGCTAGCGGCCCCAGTCTCGTGCAGGACCAAGTGGCTTAGCGTTGGTCTAGCTATGACTCGTAGGTACAGGGGCACCCGCAGGGACTTCGACACTGTGACCCATGTGATATTGGCCTGGTCATTAAGCATAAGACCTTGTATATAAGGCCGAAACGATGGATCATCCAATCGAGACTTAGAATCCTCTTATGTCCGGGGTTCCAGGACCATGCTCCTTACATGGAACCTGTCAAAGTAAAGTCCGACCAAAGATATCAAATCACAGTCCACACAAGTCCATTGGATCAGACTCGCTGGCCTTCCATTTCCTTCGAAATTAGTTTTAGCTCAGGGATTTCCAAACATAGCAACGAGTACGTGGGTAAACCTGGGTCCAGAATACTACTTCCTAGCGGGCACCATCCAGGTGCCGGGAGGTCTATCCCCCATTATTCATATCGTCGTGTAGGTGAGTATAGCTTATAGCGTTAGATCCAGCGATGAATCTCGCCGATCTTACTCTCCCCGGTCTCTCCCTAGATTTAGACACCTCCTACTAGCACACAAAGTTAGTAGCGTATTTTTACCAGGAAACACAAGACCCTTCAGAAGCTCACCTAATTTCTGGCACTGATGCGTCTTCCTGTGGAGGATGGTGAGGAGGGAAGCGGCAGCTAGGTGAACTCGTCTTTGCTAATTCTTGCTAGGCTGGAGAGAGTCGAGGTGTGTTACATTGTCACTTCATGCCCCACAAAACGTCAAATTGTCGGAGCCAATCAGGGAAAGGCATAAGAGACAAGGGGCCGTGACGTAAAGATACAGTGACACAAGATACGGTAACACACGATAAGACGTGCATGCGTAAGCAGCAGAAAAACATATCCTGGAACGGTATGCAGGCATTTATGATACAATTGATGAGATTATGAATATTTATAGTGAATTATAGATGCTACTTCGAGGAGTAATATGTGAAAACAAGACTTTCGTTTATATAACAAAGAAAATATAAGATTATATAATTATTATGTATTATGCAAAAGTAGTTTATCAGTTTCGTAGATGGTCAGCCAATAATAATCTCGAGCCGCTGCGCATTCGTCCCGGACAGCACGCCGGCAGTATTCGCCCCGTTGGCGTCTACATCGTCGTATGGGAATGCGTACCCTTTCCCGTCGGCGAGAAACTCGTGAACCAGGCGGCTGTAATGGTTGGTTGGACTATCGAGGTAGTACTGACTGCTATTCACTGAAGGTTGAACGGTGCCGCCGTCCACCAAGAGCGTGGTCCTAGTAAAGGCCGCGCACAATCTCGGCACGATCGCACGGTGTACAGCATTATCCTCCGCCGTGATCGCGAAAGTACCCGTATTGCAACCCCATATATCCCCCTCGCTAGGACGAGCGTAACCACGATTGTCACCACGGCAGCGTAGTATCTCCTCATCCACACGACATGGAACCAAGCCCGCGTCACTTTGCGTGTCGATCAGTAGGTCCTGGGTGGTGTACTTCTCCCATACTTCTCCCACGTAGTTCCCGTAGTAGCCCTGCATACGGCTTAGATTGGCTGCCTTGCTTGGCGCGATGATGCGTAGCGCTTCTCCCTCTTCGGCCACGATACACAGTCGGTCCCAAGGGAGGCCTTCGGAGATGGTTTGTTGGCGCAACGCATTGCAAATGCTCGATACGGCACCCGTTCGAAGTCCGGCCACTGTCTGCACCGTACCATCGTGTAGAACGAGAGATATACCTAGGAGAAGGCCGACAAAGTCTACAAAAGATAGATTCACAAAGACATCCAGGCCCGCGGTATAGGTAAGTTCGACGAATCCCCAATTGACCGCTGCCGAAGGATCGTCTGGGTTGGAAATGGACGGTTCGATGAGCTGGGATACAACGCCATCCGCCCCCGTCGAGAGGTAGAACGGGAGTTCCTCCGTCGCAACCCACACGCGACCGGAGATCAGGGAGTCTGGCAGGCTGATGGTATTGGAGCCACGGCTTTCGAGCGGAAGTAGTATAGCGACAGGATCAACCCTTTGCGGACCGGCGCTTGGTGCCGAGACGGGGTAGAACCAGGTGCCGTTCGAGGTGAGAAAGACGACCGAGCCCGCGCTGTCTCGTCCGGACACGTAGGCAACTACTAGGTTCCCCCCGTGATTATTCCGAAACGATAGCGACAACAGGCTCGAACGGGCATCTACCCCGCTATATCGGATAACGGGAGGGCCGTTGCTAGGCCGCTTCTCGAGTTCATTTGTGGTATCTGTGGCATTTGCACAGGCGACAGATCGGATGAGGATGATACTAGTAAGTAGCAACCAACGTGTGGAGAGGCTTGCGAGAGGCGTCATCCAATCCGGAAGAAGACGAGGCATGCTGCATAGGTAACACCAAGATACTCGGAGTTTGAATGCCTAGGAATTTAATAAATAGAAGGTAAATTGCATAGGGCTACGCATGCGAGCGAGTACATATACCTGAATGTAGCTACAAGGTCTTGGGCCTAGAATCTGGACCTCAAAACCCTTCGTCAGGAAGGCTAGCGTGGTCGTATCCAACACCCTGTTTCGTAACCCTTCCCCTTCCCCTTCTCCCTTCGAAGTGAACCAGGAGCCGCTCCGGCTCGCCTGGGAACGTCAAAGTGGCCGGCAGCTCATTGACTGGGGATAGATGGTTGTAATAACATAACAGGGATACAGTACATGGTGGAGTCGTGTAGTTATTTGGCCTCGCATTCTAGTATAAAGAGCTTGAATCTATGCCCTGTCTCTCCTTGCTACTCTCACGGTCTTCCCGGCCAACGCTGTCCGTATCAAGGCCTCTCGCCGATGCTCGTCCTCCTCGATCCTTTGGGCGGAGCTCATCTTATAGCGCCGCACAAACTCCTCCGGTGATAGCAGCGGATCCTTTTCACAGGCCCGGCGATACAGTGTAGCTTTCAGCCGACGTGTCACGAACAAGACCGCAACGGATGTTAGAAGGACTGTCCCAACCACAATGACGGGCACGGCCCAGACGGTGCTCGTAGTGTATTGCGGCAAGGAAGGCGTGTTGGTTATATCCGGTATACAGCCCATCGCTTGATATTGTGTATTATGCTTGCATATGCTGCGGGAACGTTAGGGAGGATTCTTATAAGGGTCAGTAACTCATATCCCAGAATAGGGTCTTTGACGTACGCGTGCGCAAGACAAAGTTATTTCTGCACGCCGGAGGAGACTGCGATCCATGATCTAGGCCTTGAGGTTGCGGTCCTCTTCAGCCCCGGGGGCTGTTTTAGATATAGAGGACCAGAATTGGGGCCGAGAATATGCTATACATACGTCTTTCTCGGATCGGCCTTTCAAATCTACTCCTTTCCTCTTCCTCGCCAACTTCCATTCATCCTATGGCCATGTTCCCATTCTTGATTCCTTTCTCTATTCTTTGGGTTATCGTCTCGAGCTCTCTCCATAACCCACCTTCCGGTGTAGGCTGGGGACGGGGGCGGCTCGAAAGAAGATCGGCAATTGGTAATACGAAGAACCCCGTATCCACTGCGACCGTTCCCCTCGATATTACTCTCTCGAATCCTGTCAAGGTGATCATAGAGATCCAAGTGCAGGACGCCTCTAGCGCTGGAGCCGTCGGGGCAACTACCCATCCTCTTGCCCAATCTTCTCCTGTAGCGATTGATCCATCTTCGACGGCTATACTGTCTTCCTCGTCTGGCAAAGGCTACCGGAGCAGTTCTTTTACTACCAGTAGATCTACTGGCTCTACGCCGATAACTTCGCACATACAAACGACCTCGATCGCCACCGCTCCCTTTCGATTCTGCAACACAACCTCCGCTCTTTATCCCACAGGCACCGGAGGATCGTCGGCTTCTCATCTTTCTCCCTCCGGCTCCATAACACAATCTGCCGTATTTATTAGTGGGGGCACATTGCGTACGGCCAGGTACCTATCGAACGGTTTGCTAGTGTTTGCTATGCAGTTGGCAATTTTGTATAGCATGTAGCAGACGGCTTAGAGGAGATGGACTATGTCTAGCTGCGGCCACATAAGATGGCCTACTAGTAAAGATCGCATATAAGCATAGAATTGCACGCATTAGTAGATATATAGAGCTTATTTAGGTACTATTGATATAAAACAAGGTATAACATCTGTATAGCATCAGATCTACAACTACAAGGATACTCCTGGTATCTTCTCTTCCCAACGTAAAACTCGCCTATGGAGGCAAATAGGTTTCGTGCGCAGCTACTACAAGGTAACGTTAACAACCATCTCCATATAGAGTTTCGCAGCTTCATACACAGTAGCATCACGATGTAGAAATGTAGAGTTGACCCATATCATTGAGCGTATCACCTGTAATTAAAAAGCCATCATGGAAATAGAAATACGCATAACGCTCGACAAAGCTGTAATTGGGGCTTATATCCAGTTCACGTAAAGCATGCCGCATGAACTCGGCTTCTTTCTCTGCGCTGTCTATAGCCTGAAACTCCGTCACCCAGACGGGCTTACCGCCGCAAGCGGTGCGGACGTCGATAAGGTAATTGAGGAACTGGTCAGCCCCTTCCACACCACCGGGCCCGTACTAGTGTGCGTTACAGAAATCTACCGCACATCGTCCCGCACACTCAGTCAAGAATTGCTTCAGCCAGCCAATCCCCTGGTTCGGATCTTGGCTGTTACTGATGGACGGGGCGGCGATGCGGATCCTATTCTGGAACGGCACTAGGAGGTCGATGTGAGCCGCGACGGCGGCCATGGGGCTCATGGCGGCTTGCGAGGCAATATCTGGCTCGTTGAAGCTGAATAGGGCGTCGCTACCCCTCGAGATGGCCGTAGCGGCATGCTGGGCCCAATCCGGCGACTTGTCGCTCCAGCAGGTAGGAATATACATGCATCCTGGATCGAGATCGCCATCCGTAACATTCCAGTTATACACCCAGCTTACCGTCCCGCTCGTGGTGCTAAGGAGAGCGTTAATAAGCGACGCATTCGTGTAGGCAATGCCCCGCTTGATATCGCCATGAGAAGGGGCCTCTGTACCAGAAGGGATGGTACAAGCGTCAGCTCGCGACGAGATTCCAAGCCTATTTGGCAGCTTTACGAGTTCTGTACGGTCGAGCGAGATGGCGGACTCAAAACTAATAAGTGTCGGGAGAGCTAGAGACGGAGCTATCAAGAGAGCAAAAGAATGCGACGCTATAACTACCCACACCGAATTGAGAAACAGGAAATAGGGGAGAGAGAAACTAGCCAGCAGGAATGTAAACATTGTGGTAGCGCTCATACACGGCTGCAGTTGTATAATAGTTGAGATTGTTATTTAGAATAAATGCTGATTAAAAGGTCAATATGGTACACTACTAGGTAGTTAAAAAACCAAATAAGCAGGCCTCCAATACTATAGAGACTATTTATAGGTTAATCAATTTCTGGGCTACGTTCTTCTCAAAGAAGTAACAATAATACTGTATCAAAAATACCTGGCCTAAAACTCGTCGGACCAAAGTAACAGGTCCCAAAACCGTCCGTGGTAGGGACCGATTGTAGGCCTCGATTGTGTGCTCGACACGAAGAGCGGAAAAGCCTTAGACAACGCAGATGACTTATATAGTAGGGCAACCCGTACTATCCATTTCGATACACTAATCAATAGATGACATTTTACATAGTAGCTGCTTTCTGCATTGCTACTTATAATTCCGTATTTTAACATGAGTACCACCCCAACTGCTTCGCAACAGGACGACCCGGAACTCCTGGACCCGATAGAGTGTTCTTCCCAGGTTCGAACAGCAATGTACGGAAGATTTTTCAAAAGCAAGAAAATCTATCTTCGAAGGTCCACAGCCCCATCTCTAGAAATGGCAGATGATTGTAGAAGTATTGCATCAACAAGAAGCCATGGGCCAACGAACCAAGAAACAGAGCCTAGCTTAGGGTCGCCACATCCAGCGTTTATAGATATGGGAAAGAAAGGGGTTCAGTGGAAGAAGGGGATAGACCGTGGGATGGACCGTTTTAGACGGCGGAAACAAATGTGTTGGTATTGCATATTTTAGTTAGGTCTATTGTATGTACAGTAAGTAGCTACGCCGGTTGGGGGCGTATATATGTATCTGAACCACGTTGTCTCCAAATTAGTCGATCAAGGGCTTGCCCCCTTCCTTCGGGGAACGGCTTCCGATCCGCCGTTAAGAGTGTTCCTTTCTAGGTAGCGTCCACCTAAGACATATACTTTGGTGATAAGATTACCGTTGCTTGAAGGGATAGCGCTTTCGCCGGAGAATGCACCGCCGCGCACCGAAGGAAGGCGGGAAACTCCTACTTAGACGACGTTCAGTCACATATCTGGTTAGAGTCTTGGATATCCATAGTGCGTATAGCCGGTGAATGTATCCGGAATTCGCCAATGTTCTGTGTGCCTCTGCACCTGTGATATAAATTATAAATTTGCCAGCATTTTATTTTCGTCTTGATTCTTTTCCTTTTTCGAATTCAGCAGAAATTTCAAAGCCTAGCACAGATTTCACATCGAATAGCGAAGGAAACCCTAATTGCACAAGCCTCGCATATACTATACCTATCCTTATTCCACCCAAAGAGTTTTACATATCCATATACGAACGAATGCTCAGCTCGCGGTCCTTACAATCTCCTTTCTCAGGTCATGAACAGGCCCAATTCTGTCCCGTTCCCCTGGATATAAATTCAATTACGAGCGTCTCGGGCATGATCCGGATGCCATCTTATATCTATTTTCTTTACGCACTTCCCGTGTACTGCATAGGATGGGCTATCTACGCTAGGTATTTCCACCCTCTCCGCCATGTGCCCGGGCCTCGGTTAGCATCCGTGAGTCGGCTTTGGTACATGATCCACCTTGCCCGAGGCGATATGGAGCATATCAAGAGACGCCTGCGCGTACAGCGTGGGCCCTTTTTCCGAATTGCACTAGACGAGATTACCTATGCCCCAGCCGACGCCATACAGCGCACTTATCGGGGCAAGGGGGCCTGGCATAAGACGAATTTCCACTCGGTACCGAAGTATACATTCGATGCGGCCGGCGAGCTTTCCTTTGGGCAAATGTTCGGCTTCGTGGCGAGGAGGGAAGACCACCGCGGCTGGATCTACTCGCTGGACCTGCTTATGCCTTTCCTGTGTCTGACGGTCGTCGCGCCATCTCATGCATGGTCGTTGATCTTAGGCTTCGCCTTGCTCCTTCCCGAATCCAGAAAAGCGTTGAAAGCGATCGATATTATCGGGAACGCGGCGCAGGACTGTGTTCTGCAGCGGTTGCCCGTCGCTGCACGGTCGGAGCGCCAGGGGCGTGCTAATATGCTAGAGCAACTCTTCGATGATATTATGCGGGGGGCTTGGGTAGCCTTGTATGCTTGCCCTATGGTTCTCCAGTACACGTTAAGCACTAACGAACGCGGTAGAATGGCCGGCTCCGATACGACAGCCATTGTGCTACGCGCGGTCTTCTACCATGTAATTAAGCATCCTTCTATTTACCGCGAGCTTATGGGCGAGCTCGATGCTGCGGCCAAAGACAGGCGACTGAGCAACCCCATACAGTACGCAGAAGCCACGAAACTGCCTTCTCTCTCCTCCTGCATCAAAGAAACCCTTCGCATCCACCCAAGAATACAGCGTACCATGGGGAGAGTGGTTGGTGACGACGGCGTCGAGCTCTGCGGGGTCTATATTCCGGCAGAATACCGCGTCGGTATGAACAGCGCCGTGGTCCATTTCGATACATCCGTCTTCGGGCCGGATGCTGCTCGGTACCGCCCGTCTCGGTGGCTCGGACGTGGAGGGTCCTTCTGGTTTTACAAGCAGAAAGACATGCTCGTTCATTTGGCGAGGCGAAGCGAAGCGATTTCTAACATATCCTTAACTGCTTTCTCTGCTCCTGGCCCATCTTTCGTTTAGCGTAGTAGTGAACAGGCAGGATGGCGATAGAGGGGGCGGATAGGCCCAAATAGAAAGTATAAGATCATAGATGTGGTTTATCCATATCTGTCTAGTATTAATTCCTAGAAATTAAAAGAAAAAATGGAAATACAGTACCGGATAAGCCGTAATAGGTTCACAGTAAAGAATACCAAAAACAAGGTCAGGAAAGTAAATTCTCTATATCTATCCAATACATTCCACCTATACCACCCCTGTGACCCTTTTAGGATATCCCACAGGATAAGCGATAGAAAGAATCTACTTAGGTATCCAATCAAAGCCCTCCGTTACATAATATATAGAATTGCCAAATGCATAGCGAGTATTAGCATCTTGTTTTTTTGATAGGCACATAGCCATAGGTAATGTATCTCCATTTACATATACGCCGGTTCGCGTTATCGGGCTGGAAGAATATAGACGAGAAGCCGAAAGTCCTCCGATAGGATAAAGAGCGGAGGTAACATTGGGGAATTACAAGGAAGCAGTAGTAATAGCGATAGAGTTCGTTTGTATATGCGAAGCCGTCGGCGTGCATTTATTGTTAGTAGGAGAAGAATAGTTGCGATAGCCATCTATGGACGATGAAGAAGACGACACAGGTGTGGAAGATGGATGAGTTACTACTAGGGAAGAGGGGGCGAGAGGATAAGTAGTCGTCTTCGAGGGCTCCTAGGCTAGGGATGTTCTGCGCTTGGGTCTCTACGATTACTTTGACTGGATTCGAGAGGACAATGGCGAGGGGAACGGTCGCGGTCGATATGGGGTTAGGGATAGTGCTGCCAGCTCTTCTGTTATGGCATGAACTGTCGAGGAGAGCCTTCTCTTTCGCCAGTGTTGATTTTCCTCTGGCTGCATTGCTATCTCTTGTGGTATATATTTTCTTAGTTTGGTAACCGTCCGCATCTGCCTTTCTAGTGCGAAATGGCTCATAGACTGGCGTAAAGGACAGGTTTTATCCTTGCGCTTTCGGGCAATGCAATCCTGCAAGTGGCGCATTTGGTCGTCAGTCAAGGTCGTGTTCTGTTGTCCATTAGCCATACTGTCTTTCACGTTTGACGTCTCATACGACCTTACAGTACGAGTAAAGTTATAATTTGGCATGGTATTTCTAGCTAGTTTTACTTATGTTCAGAATGGTATTGCGGAGGACGGAAATACGTCTAGGCCTTAAATATGGCCTGCTATAGAGGCCGTGTTTCGGATCTCTAACGAACGCTCTTGGTGAGACAAAATAGCATACAGTAGTAGTATTTATGCCTCGTAGGTATGGTATATGCCATTTCTTTAAAGAGAAATCACTTCAAAGTAAAAAGATCGTCCTGATTTTTGGCTTCTTATAGGACCGGAACCAGGGCTTTTATTGTTATACTAAGGATGGTATTCTATAATCAGGGTTGCTAAAGTTAAGGTGCCAAATTTGGACCATAGCAAGTAAATAAAGAGCTCTAAATAACGAACTCTGCTATTCGGAGAGTGTACAAATTCACTTATATGGAGAGTGTTCGCCAAGTATTTTTTTTTTTTGGCTGGCCAGGCTAGCAGGCAATATTGCCAATCATAAATTCTGAAGCTATTCGCAACTCCCTTTTCGTACATTACACTTGACCATATACACATTAGTTTTGGCCTTCAATGGAATAAAGATAGACCTGAACACAAAAGAGTCTAGTGAACAGCTCGCGGCCATTACAATCTATAACTGACTGCAGTTGGCATAAATAATCTAAATAAAACGCTATGGCTTATTGGCTTGACAAGCCACTTCCCCCTTTACCCCTTTCCGAAATGGCATGCCCGTTGCCATTATCGCAGCGTCGCTTACTTCAGCCAGCCGAGTCCAGAGACAGGCTCCCCATCCGAATAGCATGGAACGAAGCAGCTGACAGGCTTCACAGTCGTGTCGCCTCCCTTCATAAAAAACACAGCGAATTACGACAGCGTGCGTTCCACCATAGGGCGAAAGAGTTGAAACATCTCGAAATAATCATGCACCTCCTACGAGTAAATGCGGACTATTTTCGAGAAATCGAAGAAGAAAACGAAAGAGCCATGCGTATGGTAGATTATATTGTCGTTACGCTTGAGGAACCTGGCAATGGCAAAAAACTTGTCCCGGAACAGCATGCGGGCGTTTATGATACGATTGATGAGATTATGACTATTTATAGTGAATTATAGACGCTACGGCAAGGAGCAATAGGCGAAAGCAAGAGTTTTTCCTAAATATATGTACAGTACCTATTTACACGTATGTATTAATTAGTAAAGAACCAAGTACGGCCGGTAGCCGGAGACCAAAAACTCCGTCCTTCCTCATTTCACTTCCCCTTCCTAAACCCCTATCCCTTTTCCCTTCGTTCGATTTTTTGGATCACCCGCCTGGCATTTGCCTTTGATATGTAACATAACAATCATCTCCTCCCTGGTAGGTAGCGGGATGAGATTCCTTCTTGCCAATCTACGGCTTGAAACATAGCGAAAGAGTTGGTTCAGCTGAAAAGGAGGTCCACAAGCCACTGAGATCCATATGCCCACCTGCCAAAGGGGTACCAAACTAGCTGATACATAGATATATACCTAATATATAAAGGGTTGATTCCGCCCAAACAAAATGAGAAATCGAAGGCCCTATAGACAGCATATAAGATTCTGGGCCAAACGTGCATAAAAAAAATATTCCCTCACTATGGAACAGAGATTTATTAAGATCCGCCCCAGCCAACAAAATCTACTTCATATGCAAGACCTACCATCGCAACATACTTCAATTACAAGCCATGAGCCCGCTCGACCAAGAAGAGCATCCCAGGCTTGCTTCATGTGCAGAAAGCGTAAGGTCAGATGTACCGGGAAGCCGTGCCAGCGCTGCAAGAATGCCGGCTTCTTTTGCTATGGCATGGAAAAGAAGCCGAACCAGAGCTTGCAGGATAGGTATGTAACGCTACATCACCTTGGCTCGCTGTGGTGAACTCATGGGATACAGTTACGTTGATGCCCTTATACGTAACCATTTCCGGATGGTAAAGGCAATCGAAAAGTTATATGCTATGGTTCGGAATGGAGACGAATGGTGGGCCAGCGAGCCCGCCTTCAGTTGCATGAGTAAACCATCAAACACACGGGAGCTATCTTATGATTCCGATATTCTTCTCGAATTAGGTTTGCCCCACCCGTCCGCAAAATGCACCGAAGCTCGCTGAGAAAGAGCTTGTCATCCTCCAAGGGGGCTTCGTTTGCAAGGAAGCAACACCCCTTTTCTATACCCATCACTAGGCTTCTAGGACGTATCATGAGAAATAGCCTGTAGCGTTAAGACAGGGGTCCAAGAAGTATATAAAGGCCACGGGTGACCCCGTCTCTCCAAACCTCCTTCCTTCCCCCTATCCATCTCGCGTATCGCTTCCTAACAGTACCAACATACTGCCTTGTGATTCACTGCTAGAGCCAAGTTGTAAGATACAATCATGTCTAAGGATAGCACCATGTCTAAGGATAGCACCATGTCCAAGGAAGATATGTATACTGCCACCAGACATCTTCGGCGCATTCTCTCTTCGGAGCGAGCCGTCTTCGCCATTGGAGGCATCATCAGTTCAGCCGAGCCCAGCAGCCTGTCTGCGCCGAAGGGATTTTTGCCCTCACCGACGAGCGCGTCTTACCCCGTCGTAACGATCAGCTGGAAGAATTTGGACGACTTCCGTACTTGTAACACTGTTTCGCTGCCCCTTCTCGGCGGCGATGGATAGGAGGAACTTAAGGACCTGGTTCGTGATCATCACCAGGGTCACTTGAGCGAATTTATCGTCAATTTTAGTCCGTACGACTATGGGATCGCGGATGCAGTTGGGCGGCTATTGTGCCCAAGCCACAGCTATGGCTTTCTCAAGCAGCAGGAAGTAAAATCTCAGCTGAGCTCGTTAGATGTAGGTCTAACCGAGTCAAATCAAATAATATGGCGTTCTTGCTAACCAGATCCGTGGCCGCTACCGTATAGATATGCAGCTCGGGTCGCACCCAAAACACTGTGTTTTGATGCCGAGCCACGCTCCGATGAGGACTTTGGCCGTCTTCTTGTCTGTCTGCCTTGCAAGCATAAAGGTGGTACACTCACACTGCTCTGTCAAGAGGACATTGACGACACTGAGGCGTTAGAGCTGGACTGGGCGAAGGAGAGCGGATCTCGCAAGATCCAATGGGCTGCCTTCCTCAACCCGACCCACGTCTCGCAGAGCAGGGTGACCTCGGGTCACAGCGTCGTCCTCACCTATACGTTGCGGTGGACCTCATACGGCCTCCAAGATAGGGCTATCTTGATTATGAAGGGCGTGTTCGAAGGGAAGCCAATATACCCGATCCAGTCCAGTCTTTATAAAGGTACGCAAAACGACTAGCCACAAGGTTATATTCGGAGGTGCTGCCGATAGATGCTCTACCCTTTTCTTCTATCTTTCCATCCTTCGAGACGGCTTGGAATTTGCCAGCACGAGCTCCTATGCCAATATGTATCATTATTTACCGTAGGTGAAAAAAGGAAAGGCAAATAAAAGCCAATCCAGACAAATATCGGGCGGATGTGATGGATGATGGATATAAAGGATATATGAGATAACATTAATTGATATCCAATACATTCATTGTATAACAAGCATTTAAGAGAGACACAACTATGTAAATTACAATATCCCCTGCATATCTATCTAATCACTTCTCCAGCTCTTTAGCTATCCATCTAAGACTACAATGTTACCCACCTGAAAGCAATGAGAGGACTCCAAGCCTCTTAATTCCTACAAGCACTCTCGCTTTCAAATTAAGAACCCCGTTTACACGAATATACCTGGGTCGTATGCATAAGTTCGTAACCTTATTATTGACCTAAGACAGTTGGGTACGGTACTTGGCTACGGCCATCTTTGTTTCCAGCACCAGATCGCGAAACGCTTGGTCCTCAAGGGGTCCGCAGCGCTGACCAAAGTAATTGTCGTCTCGTAGCTATGTACCTAGGTAATTATGTTCCGTGTTGATTTGTATTATCATAACTATACCAGAATTGTAAACAATCGTACCGGGCTCGTATATAGGGGAGGTTAGCAGCAGTTAATAATATGAAACGTAATCTCAGGGCAATTAGCACCATTCAGCTAGAAATATATATTGATTTCGTTGCCATCACGTTAATAAACGATTTCGGTCAGCCTTTATTGCCGTGTCGCGAGCATCATATCATATCCGCAAAGATGCTACGCAAGATGTCGTAGGCATATAGCGAGTAGTTCAAACAAGTCCACCAACGGCCCCTATACAAACAACAGCGAAGATAGCATGACCCACCGTTGTGTATGAAGCTTTAAACTGATTTACGATCTCATCCACACGCATGAGACTATCGAAAGTGAAGCTTTTAGGGTACTGAATAAATAGTTATCTACTCTAGTAGCTTGTCTACAGATGTGCGAGGGCATTGATTCTGTCAATTGATCTCATATTTTCAGGGCGAACCCCCGCCACAAGTGATACTCGCATCGATATGATGGCGGTAGTTTTACGCTATGCCCTGAATACTCTACTTTCCCATACATATCGCCTGGTGATAAACGATACCTTACCAGAACTGGCATGCTATGCGACCATAGCCAAATTGCCACCTTAAGAGGCGATGATAAATTGGTCAGTCTCAACAAAGCCCGGAGTAGCCCTTAAGAGACTGGCATGCGTTGCCGCAGGTTAAGACAAGACGACACTATCTGTTTCTCAGTCTGCTTCTACACAGAACTAAGACTGACTGACCACCATGCCTTACCGACGCGACCACCATCAGATATAGAATTTTCCTCTAGTCGGTAAAAGCGTGGGCAATTATAGCAGCCTCTCATCTAAGCGCTACGCTCGCTGAGATTTCGTGCTTGAACCCTGGGCGGCCAAAGTTAAGCGCCATAGATCCAGACTTTGGAATCGACACTAACCCCAGCATGCACGACCCAAGCGGCATTGGACTTGAGAAATGGCTGTGCCACATTCATTGATCTTTGCACTTGAATATTTCTTTATTTATCTCACTCCTCGCCCGACTCGCTATCGTCGATGTCGCTCAGCTCTTCTAGGGGTATCATATCGTCCTCATCGTCTTCGTCACCGATTTCAGCCTTGCTATCAGATGAATCATCATCGTCGTCATCATCACTTCCAAAGCCCTCGAACTCTTCATCATCGTCCTCGCTGTCTTCGTCTTCCGCGACGGACGTGGCCGACGCGGCGACAGACACGTCGGGGACGCTTTCCGCGTCGTCTCTCTTCCGCTTCCTCGGCATCTCCCCGAGTCTGCCCTCTCGGCCTTCGATGACCTTGCCGTCCTCTGCTTCGCCTTCGATGACGGGTGCCGGGGTAAACCACGGTATCTTGCCCCGCATGAAATCGTTCAAGACCATCTTGGCTACTCTGTCGACGTCAGGCTCGCCAGCCTTCAATAAGCGGCCACCCTTTCGAGCGAGCAGCTCCAAGAAGTGGATGTGGTCAGTCCATCCTTTAATTTCGTACGTACGTTCCATGTGGTGTTGCTTAACCTTGGACAGGAGCGCAGGTATGTACTGCTCCGGCTGTTCTACCATTTCGACCCGAACGACACCACGAAGCAGGATATCCTGTGGTGTGTCGTTCTGATTAGGGGGGACGACTCCGGGACAGTCGATAAGATATATCCGCTTCATCAGCGTCACATATTGCCAGACTTTCGTCTCTCCGGGAATAGGGGCTACCTTAGCCACCTTCTTCTTGCGGAGGGTATTGATGATAGAGGACTTGCCCACATTTGGGTAGCCTATCAAGCCCACAGAGATCTGCTTCCGATCGGAATATAGTTGGGAGAATTGTCGTAAAAGTTGAATAAGAGAACCCTTGCCAAACGGGTTTGTGATACTCGAGTGGAAAGCAAGGGTAGGGTAGTCTTTAGAAAGATGGCGAACCCACGCAGCCTTGAACATTGTCAGCATTCGCGTGTAGCAATTGAGATGGCTGAAATGCAAAACAGAAGCGAATCAATGGGATGTATGAATCATTACTAAGAAATCTACCACCGGCCACCCCGAAAGGGTAGAGGCAAATTTCAACTCAAAAATGAAACACGGCAAAACTAATGGCAAGTCCCAAAACGGGACTCGACCAGCTCCCAGTCCGAAGACGTAGGAACAGCAAGTTAAGATATTTAATATCCCAATAGTGTAACGGGTTACTTCTCACTGAGAGTAGAGAAAGCACCCTGACAAATACCATTGGGTCGAGGGGAGATAAATAGAGCGTGGAAAAATGGTAATACGTACAGCTGTGCTGGTGGGAACCAAGTCGGTCTTGTTTAGGACGAATATTAAATGCTTATGCGGAGCTTCTTCGCGCAGATATTTCTCCACGCTTCGGCATCTTGTTCCAAGAGGGTCGCGGGCGTCGAGGACATGAATGACGACGTCGGAAGCGCTATTACAAGTTAGTTACAGACTCGCCGCCCTATTCCACAACCTTATGATAAATGAGGCCCATCTCTATCCTGCTTGACGAGATAGATCCTCACGGACTATTATATATGGGAAATAAGACAAACATGAATATTAAGAATGCCAGTCATGAAGGCCAGCAGAGTCTAAAATGGGGGATAAAGATGCCAAAGATAATAAAAATATGGCTATCCCCAGGGCCCCCCCCCCCCCCCAACAAAAAGGATTCCAGCCATCTGTGCACATGCTTATACACATTACTTCACGCTTTCTACCTTAAGACCCCAAATCAAACACCAAGTTTGATTCGATTCTCGTAGGTAACGCCTCTTTTATGATAAGCTTTCAATTTCAATGCTTGAAACAGGCCATGGAAATTTGCGGGCAGAGAGGCATTTGTCGAAAAAGACGGTAATCTCGTCTTTCACAATACGAAAATCATTCTTCGACGACAAGATGAATACTTCTATGTAACCACCGAACAGCATCTTTCGGCCTCCTCCAAAATTGATGTCAATAACCTACGACTAATCAACATTCCTACCGACAATACCTGGCCAAGATTCGATACCAGGTTGACTCGAGCTCCAGACCCGTTACCTCCGAACTCCTACATGAAGCAGCCGAGTCTTCCGCATTGTCCGCTCGATCGGACAGACGCTTGGCGTGGCGCTGGGCGGCGTGCTCTTCCAGAATACCTTCCGGCGAAATATTGAACGCAACCCGCTCTACGCGCCATATGCAAAGCGTTGGGCGCAAGATGCCCCGGCCCTCATCGGGGCCGTGAAAGGCTTGACGGCACTGCAGGATCAGACACTGAAAAGTTTCATGGTCGCTACGTTTGTAAACAGCCTTCGAGTGGTTTGGGCGGTACTGTGTGGCCTCTCGTCTCTGGCCCTCGTCGTGAATGCCATATGGGTTCGGGACATGACGCTAGACCGGAAGGCCGAGCATGGCCCGAATCCTGTACGTTCCGCGTCCCGACCATTACCAAGACACATCCCTAGCCACGACTCCGAAGATGGATTTAAAGCCGTCAAGTATTGGATCTGAATAGAGTAAGGAAAGAAGAGCAGTAAGAGGATAGGCACAATACCCAAATATAAAAACAGAGACATATAATCGGTAATAAGTATCGAAGAGCAGGAAGCCAGAAAAGTTCTATAGCTAGAGTAGAACTCTAGCTCACCCCAGACAGAACCGTGGATACGACGTGCCAAACTCGACCAATAAACAAATAAGTAAATAAATAAGTAAATATACTTCCAAAGGTACCAGTGGGTGTGCTGGGAATCTTATTGCAAATACATCAAATTCGTTTCCTGGGACGACATGGAGAGATGGCTGTGGACGGATTGTAGGAACCAGAGTGGCTCGGATTATTGTGGCCCATGCGCGGTCAAGACATTACCCCTATTCGGAACATACAATGCACGACATCGATAGAAAGAAGGTTACCCTAAGCCTTGTTATCCGTATGTAATACACATTATTTCTCTTTTCGTATAGAATACTTCTCTTTCGAGTCCATCATGGCCCTTATATCCCCTATCTCTTCCCTTTGATCTACCCACGCTGCTGGTCCTTGATAGCCTTTGCTATTTACTAAGCGGAGCTGCTATCTTGCACAGCCCTCCCGATCCCCGCCACAGCCTCTCTCAGAGAACTCCACAAATTCAAGATTTCAGATAAGAACAGAAGACCACAAAACCCAATCCGTTGTTTAAAACCTGAAACCTGTAACTCACCAATTTGTAAAATAGGTGGCACTCTTAACGCGAGCGCGTCGCGATTTGACCAAAAATGCCACTGGCTTATACTAGGGACGCTCACAAAGTGGTGGTTTAATTTAACTCACTATATTACAATGATCACAATAGCCGCCCAAAACTCTCAGCACACACTATTCCAAGTAAGGCCAAGTTTTAAAATCTGACAAAAATAACGGAAATATGATATGTACACTAGCTCACATCCTCCACAGCGGTCCCAGATATGAGCTTCCACTCCACAAACCTCTCTTGTCTAGTATGGCTGAAGGAAAGCAGGAAAGCAAAATCAGCCTTCGCTTTCAATATAGGTCTACCGCATAAGAACCTTATCGGCCAAACATCAATGATAGTATACGTGGTCTTTCTCTTAATTCCAGCGCCCAAAGCTACTTCTGCGAAGTCTTTAATGTCCATATACTTGTAAATATAACCGTGTTGACCCACTTTTGCACGGGACCCCCATTTGGTCACCCTCTCGGAATCAGACCTTGTAATTTAATTCAA
>JAOXNQ010004513.1:0-26389 GCA_028571165.1 Hypoxylon perforatum
ATTTTCAAGCTGTTAATTAGAATTAAAATCTTTAGATAAAAATGCAATATTGCAATAAAAAATCTAGTGGTGATGGTGGAGAAGCTTGATTGATTGAGAATTACATAAGCGGAGCTTTGACTAGATATGGGCCTGGGGCCCGTGCGCTAGCGTGGGCACAGCCACGCTAGCGCAGCCACCAATATATCCACAACGCCACATTCCCGACACAAGCCGTGATGTAATATCATCATAATACTAGCTAGGAATCGCAAAATGAACGACGTTGTTATCTAGAAAAAAATCCAATTTGGCACCTCCCCCGGTATTTCAGGCCTTTCACCTCCCTCGACGGCTGGTTCCATCTTCGGAAACATCGAGTACCCTATATCGTTCCGCGGGAGTAAAGACGCGCCAATGGAAGAATTTGACGCTGTCGTAGACATGTTCAAGTTTTGGTTCGATATCGCGGGCGGCATGGAAGTCCCACCCCTAGTAAATCCCACAAAGGTTATGGCGGGACTTTGTGGTATCAAGTCCCACACAGCCACAGGGACTTCGACTAGTAACAAGTCCGAGTAACTTCGATACATATTCTCGACCTTGATATTGTCACGAGGCGCTTCAAGGATCCAGTTTTGAATCGCCTTGGCGTTATCCGGGTTTTCGACCAATTTCACAGCCAGCAAGACTCTGGGGCCTTCGGCCTGAGTGTTGTTGTCAGCCTGGTTTTCCTGCCGCACTTGATGTTTTGAAACCCCCATTCCCTTCGGAGCTAGGAATATTGTTCATGGTGGCTGGGTTTCAGAGAGACATATGTGGATGGGAGTTATTCGCCCGTTGCTGGTTAACGCAGGCTTTCCAGCGCTATCCGTCCTAATCTTGTTGTCTCTGTCGAAAATAATACGCGATTCGTGGCGCTCAAGTCTGTGTATTATTCCACAATGAACATCCGCCACCGATACAGGCTTGGAAGAATGAACGACTCGGCCTAGCTCGTTGATAAGGGCGGTCGTAAAAAAGTCTTGTCCAGCAGTAGGCACTTGACTTTCGAACCCCCCAGCAAAAAGACACTCAACAACGGCTCTATTTGGGTTTGTGTTGAATTTATGAGCATATAGTGGGTAGGATCAATCGTATATCATCAAGACATCAGCCCAGTCATCTTGGGCACGGGCGAGGGTAGAATGGATACCTGCTGTGTTGAAAGAAACCCCCGCTCCCCGTAATGAGGGGTCCCTAAATTGAGTTTAATGTAAATGCCTCATAGAGAGAAGAGTTTATTAACCTTACTTGGATTGCCATATTGGAGGAGCACCACCCTGGTTAGATCGGGTGGCATGTCCAGCGTAATATACGATTAGTAGATTATCTTGCTGACCATGGTTCTCGACGAAATCCATGACCTTTCTTTGAACTTTTAGATCCGGATTGGTGTTCAGGATCTTCACCGAATGGATGATGTAGTTGAACGCGCTTTCAAGGATATTCCTCAGCCGTGCGAGTTCTTTGTCCAGAAGGGGTATGTCATGATCTTCCCAAGTAATCATCAATACATGACCTTCTTTGTAAGTGATATGTCGAGTTGGCCATGCAGCCTGTACGGCATTATTGATGCCTGCAAAGAAGTTTTCAATGGTGGTATGGTAGCCGGAGGTAGACGTGTCATGAAATGATGAAAGCTGATGCGGGGAAATTAATGGTGACTATAAGACTATCGACTGCTAATCTGCTGTCGAAATGCTCGGCAACCTGGCATTATCCTCACGTTCGAGATTATCCGAGTTTTCTATATTTTTAGAGATGATGAATGTTAAGAAGAAACGATGTTATGATTATATCGTCTAAAGAGGAACAAAATGAATTTGCGACGTTGTAATGAGGTAGGTATACTCTATTTTATCAGGTGAGGCATAGCCCCTAACTTCGCCACCCCCCCTTCGCCAATTCGACGTTTATCTACCCGAACGTAATACAGTGGTTGGAAATGCACCAAAAGGTACCTATACACGAGGAGCGCCAAAAGGGATTAAGGTAGTTTATGCCGTATCTTTGATAAAATTCATAACTGGAAACACAAATGTTTTCGCTCGAGATCCAAAAGCAAAAGCTTGCATGATTGCTAAGTACCTGCATTTCAAGATCACTTAATTATTTCCCAATTCTAAAAATACAACAAGAACAGCGGAATACCTAGATGGATTTTTAGCGGGCGCCATTTAGCTACTGTATGAGAAGAAAACTTACCCTGCTGTTGCTGCCAGTATTTCGAATGGTCGTCCTAGAGTAGCAAGACTAAGGAACAATAAGAACCCCATGACAAAACCCGTTATAACAGCCAGTTTAGGATAAACTTCTTCCAATGCCTGAAGAATCCATAGAGGGGCAATAAGCATTAGAAGAGCTGCAACGAAAACGGCAACGGACTCAAACACATCTACAGCCTGATCGCTAAAATGATATACCTCATCTCGATCCTGCGGGCTCATACTTGGGGGAGGGCGTTTGCTAAAAAGACCGATGAAGCTGTGTGTGCGCAATATAACTTGGTCTTCGAATAGTTGGCGAAGCCTAGTCTTTTCTTTGCAGCCTGACACTAGGTCATCCTGGACATCAATGAAACGCGTCTCTTTTTCCATTATTGCCCCGTGATTTGTGGCAAACCAAGATTTGATATTTCTAATATTTCTCTCAGGAGCTCTGGGCATATTCTTGAGGATGCAGTGGTCCAATAATAGCCGGTCTTGATAATACAGTATTAGTACGTGAATGCAAAGAATGAAATGTAGATATGGAGTCTGTCTTACCATATTCAGTCAGCTTGGCTAGTACTTCTGAGACTAGCTTGGCCCTTTCTGGCATATCATCCCTAATAGTGCCATTGTTGATGTCTCGGACGTCGGGCAGCTGTTGTGCCTGAGTGGCGTCTGCAGCTGGATTCGAATTTGTCCCGGAGCTTACGCAATTAATGACAGTGGGTGGTCCAGAGCCGGTGATCTTCGTGGTTTTCAAACTAAACTGCTCGTCAATCGCATCAAGTTTCTCCTCAAGCTCGGCGAGATGGTCTTGCAATGTTAATATTGATCTAACATGGAGCTTATCGAATCTTCGCACGGCGAAAAAGTCGGGATCAGCGGCTATGAAAGAGGTGAAATCTTTATAGCCTCTGTATTTCCTGTGGTTTAACCCGTCTAGTTAGCATTTATGGCAGATAGTCATCAGACCAGCATTGTTTACCAAGGGCATTCGGCAATATCGCGCTGACTTGGCTTGGTAGGACCGGAAGCCTGAATTGAAATACCGGTTAGCGTAGCCATTGTATGAATACCTAGGTAAGTATCTTAGGAGGTATAGTTTAAGGGTCTAAAAATTATCCGAAGAAAGGTGTCCAGCAGCTCGCTTCTGTATTTAACTCCAGGCGCATGAGCACTTCGCCCACCCAAGAAACGCCACTCAGCTACAGCATTCAATGAGAGCCAATCCAGCGGAAATACATGAACGCCTCTCATGGAATGGCTGACCGTAGGTGAGATCTTAGGTAACTAGGGTTATTGCCCTACACGTAAGGCACATTGCCTCCTCAACCCCGCTCAAGACAAACTTCCCAAGATTGACGAAAAGCAGCATACTTCAAAAAACGACCAGGCATATTGTATTTCCCAAAAGTGGGCTAGTGAAGAAGAGAGTAAGTGGTATAATTTGAAAGATTGTAATCTATTTGACTGACCAGCGCTCCTTGCAGCCAACAATGTTCGAGCCGACACATCCAGCACATCTAAAAGGTGGAGGCAAGCATAAGGGCCCCCAACTCCCACCAAAGCCTCCCAAACCCCCTCCGAAGCCTATTGTACAGAAGCCACCAACAGAGAACAATCCCAAGTCCAAGGGGAAGAAAAAGAAGACGGGATTGTTGTAAGAAGACGGTTAGGATGCCAGGGCATGTTTGATATCCAGCTTTTCGCCTTAGTCTAATTGCAGAGATTATACATCATAATGCATGGTATGATTCTGGCTGAGCGGAAGATCTATTACAATGTTGAATGATTCTGCCTAGAGTAACCAGTAACGATGCCTATCTATCACCGTAACTCGCGATAGACAGATCTTTCGTCACTTTACACCTATATTTCTTAACGTCTTAGCTTCAATTTAAGCTACCCCAGTATGTGGTTAGGCCTTGCTCTCACTGTACATGTTATAGAGGCCATCGGCAGCGTGCTGCCCTAACGCCTCTAGTGATCCCATTCCTAGCATCTCCAGCACGCTGATATCAAACTTAAGAACCTGTTTCCACCAACCGCGGAGCTCGATCGCCACGAGCGAGTCAAGTCCCAGGTCTATCAGCGGCAGCGCAACGTTTAGATCATCGTGCGACTTGAGCAGTAGGTCGAATAGTTTCCTGCCGATCTCCACAGCGAGCAGCCGCGCAGCGTCCGCCGTCTTAAGCACAGACGCATCGTCTCTAGAGGCAGCGAGTAGGCTTTTAAGTTCCTCGTTGGCCCCCGATGAGCCGCTGGTGCCACCGCTTCCATCTCGTTTGTAGTTGTGGTAGATTGCCATGCGGCGGTCGTCACGCCAGATGACGCGTTGCGAGGCGCTACCATTAAGGGAGCTGGCCGAAAGGCCAAGAGTGACGGAATACGGGGCAGTAACGCGGGAGCTACTGCTACTGCGCTTGTTATCGCCATCGTCATTTGCGAGGCCCGACATGGCGATTAGCATGGCATCCAGGAGTTGTGCCTCCACTAGCGGCGTGAAGCCGACCGACTTGAGCGTGGACGTCATATTCTTGATGTGTTCGACGACACCAATGCCCTGTACGGCACCGATGTCGATAACAGACGCTGCGAGGCCTAGACCATTGCGGTAATGCGCCATGGAACTAAGAAATGTGTTGGCGCTCGCGTAATTGGACTGGCCATGCTGGCCGACCACACCGGACACCGAGCTAAATAGGACGAAGAAGTCCAGTGTGATGCCCGCAGCTATGGTGGCATTATGCAAGTTCCATGTACCCGTAACCTTTGGTGCAGTGGTAGCATTCCATTCATCAAAGGTCATTTTGGGAAATGCCTGATCCCTGAGTACGAGTGTCATCTGGTGAACTCCCTTCAGGGGCAACGTGCATGCCTTTAGGCATCTGTCGACATCCTCGGGTTTGGTGACATCGCCTTTGACGAACTTCGCCGCACAACTCATACTGAGTAGCTCGTTCGCAAATACGTGATGGTCTGGATCGAGTCCCGCGCTTCGTGCCATGAACACGATCTCTTCTGCACCTGCATCGGCCATCCACACCGCAATGGCACGCCCTAGACCACCAAGACCACCCACAAGGATATAAGATGTGCGAGGGGCGATCGTAAGGTCGCGTACTTTCTTAGCCACGTCGAAGTCTTGCTCCTCCTTCTTGATAGGATCACGGATGGAAATTCCGATGCGTCCAATGTGGGTGCCCTTTTGCATAAATCGAAATGCATCTTGTATTTCCATAGCCTTGAACATCCTAATCGGTCGAACAGGTGTGATTATGCGTTGATCAACCGCGTTCACGACGCTTTGGATAACACTATTTCCAGTGATCAGCGGATACGATACTATCATCGGTACATTAGTACGCGGTGCCGGACTCACCTGTGCATCACCTCCGCCCGGTCAATTAGGGGATCAATATCCACGCATGTGTAACTGCGGTTAGCTAGGAAGGTCTGCATGTCAAGTTTACCACCGCCCAGAAGGTCTCGCTTCCCTATCTCAACCATGTGTCCCCATGGCGCTACGCAGCTCCATGTTGCATGCAGCAGCTCGCCCGACAACGAGTTCAGAGCAACATCGACACCTTGACCGCTGGTCTCCCGCTTAATACCTTCAACGAAAGACGAGTCGCGTGAGTGGAAAATGCGATTTCTGGCAATTTGGAAGTTTTCTATCAAGAAGTTGACTTTCTCCTCGCTTCCCACGGTGACATATAGTTCGGCACCTAGCATTCTTGCAACTTGAATTGCAGCTAGGCCAACACCTCCACACGCGCTGTGAATGAGAACAGACTGTTGAAAGTTAGCTGACGCTACCAGTAGAAGAGTTGATTACATACCTGTCCACGCTCGAGATGAGCAACGTTGATAAGCGAGAACCAAGCAGTGACATACGAGCAGAGGAGTGTTGCAGCTTCATCGAATGTCATGTTGCTCGGTATCTTGGCGAATAGGTACTCCGGAGCGGTCGAATAAGTCCCCAAGGCATTCCTGTGTAGTGAGAGAACTCTATCCCCAACTTGGAGATTTTTGGCATTTGGTCCAGTGCGACAGACCATGCCAGAAACTTCCAGCCCAAATTGACGGGTCGGAAGTTCAACGATACCCATGGCGATCAAGATATCCTGCGTTAAGCCGTTAGTGATGGTCCAGGCTAGGAGTTGTCATGACTTGACTTACTCTGAAGTTCAAACCTGCACTGTAAACCTTAACTTCTACCTCGTCATCCTGAGGTGCAATGCGCTCCTTTCGTACCCAATGTAAAGTATTGACACGTCCTGGCACAGCGACGTCTATCACTGCTCTGTCGTCTTCATTGGCTGCTAAGAGCTCGTCTTTCACTTCGAAAGGATAGTATCGGCCGACTTTGATGTCTCCGTTCTCTACGACGTACTCGAAGTCGGGCTGCTCTCCTTCTTGGATCTTACGTGAGCTGAACTTCCTGAAAACTCGGACGATATCGCTAACGCGGTTGAAGCTAGGAACCTCGCAGGTGGCAAAATCGATGAGCATCTCCGATCGCATAGCGCGAGCAAAGCCGATGGCCTGACCATTGTCGGGGTCTTTGCAGTCGGTCTGGCAGACGGAAGTGACCCAAAGAATTCCACTGGATCTCAGGTTTTGGATGAAGTTCTTCAGCAACGTGAACTTGACAGTGTCCAGCCCTGAGAAGTACGAGCCCTTCATATCCAGCAATGAAATGATGTCCTGGTTTGCGGGAGGCTGTTCATCAAGTTTGCATATCGTTACTGAGTATCCTGCAGCTTCAACCCCGTATACTATGGTGAGGACCTCAGGTGCGTTGCAGTCATCGCACAGAAGGGCGACATGAGACGACGGCTTCTGCTTCGGCGCTTGGCTTGCTAGGACTGTGGTAATCAACTGGTTGTCGCCAACAGAGTCAACAGAAACCCCTTCAATTCGATCGATGCCAGCGGCCACGAGCTCGTGCTCCCACTGCTTGGTGCTGAGACATGGCCCACCCACCCTGCCGTCTGCCTCAGTTGCCCACCAACGCTGCTGGGTTCCAAATATGTAGTTGATGAACCTAGAAGACGGCGAAAGCTCTTGAAGAAGTAGCTTGCCACCCGGTGCTAAAAGTCTCCTGCAGTTGGCAAGGCTTGTTTTGACGACTTGGGTGTTGTGGATCACGTTGTTCACGATGATCAGATCGAAGTTGCGGTCTCCGAATCCTTGCTCTGTCAGGTCTTGATTGATGTCTAAAGTTGAATATTCCATGCGTGCGAAAGGTTTCGACTGGTCCTTGCTGGAGATGTAGCCTGTGGAAGTGAAGGTGTACTTATTGCAGAGGATGTGCCCATCAGAGGTGGTCAGACGGCCTAGGACCTCGTTCGCCACCGAACCTCTGCCATTTCCGATTTCAAGTATCGTCATGTTAGGCTTTGAATGGCCCAGGTATCGTAAAAGTTCAGATTGATCCGTGCCATCAATCAACTTGTAGATCTCTCGAATCCATTCCGCTGGCAAAATGTCTTCGAAGCTCTTTCCAGATAGCACAAGGTCCATCTCCCCTGAAAGTCGTTCAAGGGCTCTTGCGACTGCGGAGACAGGGGTCTTGGAAAGCTTAGCAACGAGATGATGGATCTTAATGGACAGCTCAGCGCCATTTTCTTTTCGATGTTTTAAAGAGGTAATTAGGTTCGTTTGGTCCTGAACCCACGCCGTGTAATTGCCTACATGTGGTAGATCACTTGCCGTGCTCGCGACCTTATCTTGGACTAAGAGTAAGCACATCTCGCACAACTCGTCCAGTTCCCGCATATATTCAACATGACCAGTAGACGGCCTAATGAGCGGCTCAATGTCCATGAAGTGAATATCAGAATCCCAGGTATACCGACAACCTATAGGGTCCTGATCGTCATCGTTTGCGGAGCTACCAGCAGGCGAGGCAACGATACCGCTAACTTCGACAATGGTCCTTTCTCCGGACACGGTGCGACCCTTACCAAGGATCGACTGGTTGCTCGATAGATGAGCCTGGACTTCGCAGACCATGTTCGCAGTACAGCGTGCGATGGTGATCTTCTCGACGCTGGTGGGAAGCCAGCATCTGACCTTCCTCGTGTAACCATTGATGGCAGCCGCCATAACCAGCTGGAAGGTAGTGTCAAGGCGTGTGGGGTGGATGTGGTAGAACGACTCGTCGCCTGGCTTGCGGTCTACGACCTGAGCAACTGCTAGGTTATCCGCGTTCGTGGAGGTTTCGATATGATCAAGGGTCTGAAAGGAGTGACCCAGCGACAGATTGTTCTTGTGCATTGCATCATACCAGTGCCAAGTGCCGACTTTTCTAGGCAGAATAGTCGGGCTTGCTGCTAAGCCAGGATTTGGCTCTGCTACAGCCATCACCTCTCCAGTGGCATGCTTTGTCCAGGAGTGCCCAGCGTAGGCAGTCACCGTGAACTCCCACCATTGACTGTCGAGAGAGTTGGTCAATCGGCAAGGACGGAGCGTGGTCACCATCTCGCTTGGCTGGCCCTCGGTCAACACAAGTGCTGTGTTTACGTGCATATTCCTGACGCTGTATCCGGCCTCGATACCTGTTAACTGTCTCACAGCTTCCCCGACTGCAGCAAGATAGCCACAAAACGGGAAAACAATATCTTCGCCAATTTTGTGGTCTCTAATCCACGGGGCGTTGTCCAGGTGGAACATGTTTCTCCATGCCGGCTCGAGGTCGGTGTTCTGGGTCACGCGAACGCCTAGAAGATCGTGATAGGGGAACTTCATGTGACGCCATTCTTTTGAAAGTCGAGACTCTGACCAGTAGCTTCCCTCATGGTTCCAGGGGTAAGTAGGGAGATCCTTCAGAGATGTACCTGTCGGAAACAACACGTTCAGGTCCACGGGGACATGCATCGTGTAGAGCTTTCCAATGGCCTTAAGAAGCGATTCCATGCAGTCTTGCTTACGGATCATAGTTGAGACATGTGGTGATTGGGAACCGTTTCTCGTGAGAATCTGCCTTAGCGGCGCAGATAGGGCGCCGTGAGGTCCTACCTCAAGGAATACTGCATCTTTGCCGAGGTCATGCTGCAGTAGGTTGCTAACGGCGGCGCGAAATAGTACCGGAGACTCGAGATTTGCCTTCCAATATTCGGCACCCAGAGATTGGCCCGTCTGGAGTAGTTCTCCGGTCACACTCGAGAAAAACGGTACGGTGGGCTGTGTTCCATCGACCTGTGTACCCATTAATCTCAGGTAGTCAGGTCCAATCTCGGCCATATGACTGGAATGGTACGCTTTTTCAACCTGCAGTAGTCTCGCCAATGTTCCAGGTGAGCCTTTTTTAACTGCGTCAACAACTTCCTTAACTGCGGCAGCATGGCCTGAGATGGTGACACTTTGGGGGGAGTTATCGCAAGCAATCACGACACCGGGCCGAAGGTAGGTTTCAGTGTCTTCCCAGCCCAATCCAATAGCCGCCATAGCGCCTTCTCGCTCTTGTAGTCTTGTCACTGCGCCACGATAATGTGCCGCTAGGATAGCTGCTTTAGCTGTCAGGGCTCCAGATGCAAAAGCGGCTGCGATTTCACCACTCGAGTGGCCGACGACAGCACCCGGTGTGATACCTACACTTCTTAATGTTTCGACCAGGCCTATCTGGATAGCTGTACAGAGAGGCTGGGAGAACTCTGACTTATCCACGCGGCTTAGCTTTCCGGATTTAAGCAGTTCTTCCTCGATCGAGTAACCGGGGCCGCCCTCGACAGAGGAAGCTAAGACCGAATCTAGAGATCGTATGGTATCTTGGAAGGTTTTATGGGATCGGAGCAACTCCTGGCCCATAAGCGGCCATTGCGCACCTTGACCTGTAAAAACCATCACGATCTGGGATTTTCGTGCATCTTTAACGGTCGGTGAAGCTTTCACAGTTATGCCGTTCGGGCTAAATATCGCGAACGACCGGTAGGGTAGATGCTCTCTTCGCCGTGCCAGGGTGTAGGCAAGATCATCAGCCTTCTCGGGGTTCTTCTCTAGCCACTGCTCATATTGTGCTGCTAACTTATCCAGGGAGCTGGCCGTGTTTGCCGAAAAGAGAAGTAGTTTAGGCCCGTTGTCCTGCGTGTGTATGGTAGGGCTTACTCCAGCGGCCGCAGCAGAATCCAAGATCACATGGCCGTTCGACCCGCCGATACCGAAGGAATTGATACTTGCACGCTCAAGTTTATTGGTAGGCCATGGCATCGGGTCAGTAGGCACAGTCAGTTTGGCCTCCTCGAAGGGTATCTTTGGGTTGGGACTTGAAAAGCCTGATGGAAATTAGTATTCTGAGCTGAGCGGCTGCTTTGATTCACTAGGTATCTTAAGTAGCCTCGAAATACCACAAGCGGAGATAGGACATACTATTCATGATATTAGCGTATGTTCAAACAAAATGGGTGTTCCAAAATGGAGCGTCATGGGTAGAAATAAGGGGCGTTCTTAAACGTACCGGATATTTGGAGGAATGGTTTGATTCTCGAGAGCAAGGACCATTTTGATGATAGACACCAAGCCCGACGCGCCTTCAGTGTGTCCGACATTCGGTTTTACTGATCCAATGTATATGCCAGAGTCTCCTCCAAAGACCCGCGCGACGGCATTGCATTCAATGGGATCCCCAACTGGGGTACCCGTTCCGTGACACTATAAGACACCGGGTCAACATTTGTGACAACGGGAATATCATGGACGTGTCTGAAGTCTTCTTATGTCTCGAACCGGGGATGTGGGGGAATTTGCACATACCTCCACCATAGCCGTGGCCCCGAGATCTGTTATGCCAGCGATGGAATAAGCATGACGTATCAGCTTCTCCTGTGAATCAGTGCTAGGGACTGATATCCCGGCTCCTAGGTTACCATTGGCGTTGCAGGAAGTAGCTCTGATGACGGCCCGGACCGGGTTGCCGTCTCTGATTGCGTCGGCCAGGGGTTTCACCACAATGGCGGTTGCTGCTTCACCTCTCGCGTATCCATTGGCGTCGGCCGAAAAGCTCTTACAAGAACCATCTGGGGCGAGAACGCCTTGTTCCGTCATCGTGCTCATCATCGTTGGCGTAAGAATGAGGTTAACTCCTGACACCAAAGCTACTTCGCAATCGCCTCTCGACAGAGCCATGCAAGCTTCGTTCAAGGCGGTTAACGAGGACGAACATGCAGTTCGGACAGTTGAGGTCGGGCCATTGAAACCCATTTCGTAAGAGATACGGTTCGCCAACATAAAATCTTGGGATCCACCAACCCGTTGAACTCCATACGGTTGATTCTCGTGGAAGCCCATTTCTTGCCAATCCTCGCCGAAACTGCCAACGTAGGACCCTATTGACTTTCCCTTCCATCCGGTGATTCCAGCTTCCTCGAGGCATTCACGAGCAACCTCCAGCAACAGTCGCTGTTGGGGATCGAGACGTTCGGCCTCAACTCGTCCTGGGCTGAAAAAGGAGGTGTCGAGTGCAGATAGATCTACAGACTCATCAAGGAAAAATCCGTATTCGGTGCCGACATGAGCTGGCTTTTTACCTGGAGCGTAGTACGCATCTATGTTGAAACGGGATTCTGGGACACGGCAACGGGCATCTCCTTTGTTCAACAGAAATTGCCAAAATTCCTGAGGCGTCGATAGACCACCTGGAAGTCGCAGAGCCATGCCGCAAATTGCCATTGGATACGTGTTGGTTTTGCTCGTTGTCGCAATATTCGTGTCCGTACCATTATTGTGATATCCATTGGTTGTTGCGGCTTGTCCATGGACATTATTCCCATTCAATTGACTATTGGGAAGCTTGCCATTAACGTGGTACCCGTTCGTCGCAGCGAACCCCATAGAGGCAATTTTTCCGTTGGGATGGCCGTTCACAGACGTATGGCCGATTTCATGTTGACGGGAAAAGGCTGTATCGCCATTGGCATCGTTCATGAGGGCGGACATAGTAGATTCTGCGTGAGGTGCCATTTGTGAAGTACAATCGATTGGTACACTTAACGAGGGAGTTGCACAAAGCAATACGACAATTGAGGCTATATAGTTTCCAAGACACTACTGTAATAGTCTATAATTTACTAGAGTGTGGGACTGGGAGAAGCAATCCGTTCCGGCCCGGCAGGGAATTCAACCTCTCAGTTGACCCCCGGGGCTTTTCCTCTGCATTTCAGCCCGGTGGCTAAGAAAATTATTAATCTAGAAGGAAACGATGGTCTTATTTCCGAAGAACCCGCTTCTCTGAATCCACGGACCCGACACGGCGAGAGACATGCCACACGGACCGTGTCCGGCCCGTGTTACATTGAAGGGGGGGATGCAAACATGGTGACACAGCATACGATAGCGGATTTGGCAGTCGATGGTCGTATAGTCCCCCTTACAGATCCATGCGATGAATCTTCCAAGTTCCATGTTGTCTTTTCGTCGGCTCAAACACTATGACTGGATGCTTAGACAGAGCCAAAACCAGTATCCCACCATGCAGTTTGTCCGACACGCCGGTACGTACTTACAGAAGGAATTCCACTGCACAATCTTTAGAACAAATCTGACGGCTCCAAATAGGCTTCAGCGAGCGACGATGCATAGCTCGAGACACCTTGGGGCTTTACGGCGCAATTGTCACACTAGCAACCTACACAGAACGAGTTCCCCCAACACCCGAGACGACCGTCCAAGATGTGTTCCTCAAAGCTTTGAGCCACTGCTTACAACAACATGCTGTCCTCTGGATCGTTATACGCAATGCCGAATCAAATGAACCTGAACTTGAAGATGTACCACAGCTGGACCTCAAGAGACATCTGCGCATATTGGCTCCAGAGATAGATGGTGATATACGCATCACACAGAGGCTCCTCGAGCATATACACAACGAGCCTTTAGTTGACCGCCATAACATACCTCAGTGGCGGCTCTACGTCCTTCCCGTTCGTAGAGTGTCAGATGGCATGATGACAGAGTACAAAGTCGCATTCGCGGCGTCCCACGCACTCACAGACGGCATTTCAGGCTTCATATTTCACTCGACACTTCTGGATGCTTTGCGAGTCACCTGTCAGATGCCTTCTAATACAGGATCAATCCACCCAACAAAGCCATCTGATCTAAAGCTACCCATGTCTCTTGATCAGGCTATACCTCTTCCAATCTCGTGGCCATACTTTTGGAGAATTGCGTCGCAAGAAGTACTGCCGAGTATTATCCTGAGGTGGATGGGTTTGGACTCGACCCCCACGCCTGACACCTGGCTTGGTGCACTAAACCGACCAGAGAGGGGAGAGAGTCGTGTACTGCTCCAAACAGCTGTGCGAGTGGCTTTTGTCTCCAAGCAGGTACTAGAGGGAGTTTTACGGGCCTGTCATAAGCGAAATGCTCGTTTGACTGGGTTGCTCAACCGCCTCGCTGGATACGCACTTGCAGGCGCCCTAGCACGCTGTGCCCAGAATTATTCCAGGTTCACTGTTCAGACGGCGATAGACCTACGAAGTTCCATACCTGGAGCAGGGAGGACAATGGCCAACTACTTCTCCACAGTCTGCGAGTCTGTTGTCATCGACACCGCCGAGCGTGGTAGAGACTTTTCTTTTAGCAACGACGACTGGGAGGCAGTCCGGCGCTCGTCAGACCTCCTGAAAAAGAAATCCAGCTCTTCAGCTGATCAATCTATTGCACTTCTTAGGTATGTCAATGACATACAGGGATGGACATCGAGAAAAGGCAAGAGTCCCCGCGCAGATTCATATACGACCAGTAATCTAGGAGTCTTCATGAACAAGGGCGATACGGATGACATGAGCTGTCTCGGTTGGAATGTGAAGGATATAGTTTTGTCTCAAACTGGCAATGGCGCGGGCGAGCCTCTTTCTTTTAATTTTTCAAGCGTGGATAATGGTCCGTTATCGCTGGTCATATGTTGGGAGCCTCGAACCCTTGGTGTCAGTGATGAAGAGGCATTTGTTGAGAACATTTGTGAGCTGCTGGTGGATAATTTGATCTCGATAGGAAGTGAGCACTAGCGAAGTTAGATATTGAGGAGAATATCGCTTGATATAAATCAAAAACCAACGTCGTTGTCATGTCTCAGGAAGCTGTTGTTTCGCGATTTTTTCCAAAACAGAGAGCGCGCCTCCTAATGCGTGGCGCCATGGTTTTATGGGCATCTCGCGTATGTAATCATGGCAGGTACCTCATAAGGTGCGGTGATCAAAACGAGTGTGCTAAGATTCACTATAAATACAGTGGGGATAGTGCTAAAAGCTGCTATATTTCATGCTGTCTAGGTCTTAGTGCGCTATAGTTATAGCGGCTTCCAGCACTGAGATTCCTGTAATTATAAGGCACTTACCTGTTCAAACTTCTATTTTAATATTAGCTGTTCATGAGTTTGTGATTTTGACGTTTTCTATAAATGGTCCACCCTAGTAGGGGACCGTGACAGTCATGAGCTTCATTACAAGTACGTGATATTTGGAGTCAAGGTAGGCATCTTGGAGTTGAATTTACTTCAAGCAGTGCCTTGCATCAATGCATACACCTGTTGCGCCGCCCGAGGTACCCTCCCTATCTCGCCACTTTCTTCGATCTCGATCATCTCCTTAGCAAAGTCGCACAGAGTACCTGCCAGATGCTCGACCTGTTTCTCCTCGTTCGCAGCATGGAAAATAATGCGGATCCTGCTTTTCCCCTTGGGAGCTGAAGGGTACTCGACAGGTTGGGCTGAGATGCGCGCTAGCAAGAGATGGAATAGCAGCCACCAGGTGTATTCCTGCCTAGTCCACGCTGGCACGATATGTGTGTACATCTTCTTATTTTCCCAGGCTTCACCCATGACGGGGATGAAGAGGATACCCATGCCACTCGCTTTGGTCCAGATAGGGTTGGCGGTAATGGCCTGGAAGAAGTGCTTAACGAGATGCTGTACTCGATTTTGACTCTAAACAATCACCAATTAGATAAGCATGATACCCTTCGTACGTGTAATACTCTGCTACTCACATCCTGCGTCGCGCCGGAGCTTAGAAGGCCATAGCCAGCCCTCATTCCGGCAACGGAGTAAAACGGTGGGGCGGTGGTGTATGTGATGGGGTGGGCGTAGTTGAGAAGTGCTGCACGCACCGTCGAATTGCCCAGAATGATAGCTATGAATATGTCAGATATGTCATTTAGTTAAACTCATGGATGATGCCTCTTACCACCGCTCGATGCTAGCGCCTTGCCGCATGTATGCAATCTGATAGCAACATCTTCCTCCATTCCTAAGCTATTCACAAGCCCCGATCCTTTAGGCCCAATAACACCAGTGGCATGGGCTTCGTCAACAATAAAGGCAAAATTTCCCTTCACACACACTTCTCTAGCCACTGCGACCAATTCTTGTAGTGGACAGACGTCGCCATCGACGCTGTACACCGACTCCACCGAAATAAGCACTGAATTGGACGCGTCTCGGATTCTTGGATAAGTGTCAAGAATACTACGTAGCGTTTGTCGTAAAGACTCGATGTCATTATGACGAAAGGCGACCTTTGCTTTTGCTGCAGAAAGGTCCATCCCGTCGAATGTGCTCATATGAACTAGCTCGTCGTATACGATAACATCGTCCGCCAAAGGGAGCGAGGAGTAAATAGCCAAGTTCGCATTGTAGCCAGAGTTCATAATCAAACCCGTTTCGGCTTTATGAAAGTCCGCGATCATCTGCTCAGTGTCTTCCACATAATCGTAGTTACCGTCCATCAGTCGTGACCCTCCAGCGTACAGGAGAAAGTCAGGATTTCTTGCAAGCTCGTTGAGGAATGCCGCCCGTATCTTGCCGCTACTACCAAGAGAGAGCATATCGTTGGAAGAGAAATCAATTCCATCTCCCATCTTCCAGATGGCTTTGATTCTTGTGACAAGTGACTTGCTCTCTCTTTTGGCATCGAGGGCCTTTTCGAGGTTGCGATCGAATGTAGATGCATCGCCCGTCTTAGGTTCTCGGGGCTTCTGGCCAGCAATCCAGTCGGCAAGGAATCTGGCACCCACATTCTCTGGCGAATACATGGCTACAATGGGTACTGTCAAACTCATGTGATTTAGATAAGTATCAAAACACGCAGCTCTTGCTATAGTATTTGAGTCTAAAATGAAAGGCACCAAATACCCCTGAACAATCTGTTATTCATTAAACCATACTCGCCGGCCCCGTTCCGTGTATAATTATTATGGGGCCACGTAAAAAAGGGGTCGGAAACTTCTGGCCGAACGCGTTACTTCGATTGGTCTCCGTCTACTTATGGCTGGATGTGATGGATTGAAACATCAATACGAATTTCACGCTGTGGCAATCTGTCAAGTTTAATAAATCCTTAGATCAATCTACGCAACTCAGTAAGAAAACAAACCTGGTTGGCTCGGGATATACAGTCGTAAAATTGGCTTCGAAAATGTCGGCGCCTAGGATCTACCGCTCAAAACTCCCAGATGCTGAGCTTACAGATCAAGACCTTCTTACTTATGTGTTTGAAAACCATGGGAACATTAAGCCTGAAATACCTGCCTTCATCGATGCAGTCTCGGGCGAAACAAGGTCCCATGGCGCCGTGCTATCGAGAACAAGGCGCTTAATCCATGTCCTTGACAATCTCGGTGTCCATGAACGCGAAATCGTAGCATATTGGAGTCCCAACACTATCGGGTATGCAGAAACTTGCCTGGGTATCATCGGACGCGGGGCCACGGTAGCAACATTCGCGCCTGCTCTCACCCCCAAGGAATTCCGGAACCAAATGGAAATCGTCGACGCCAAGTTTCTAATTGTGCATTCCTCTTTGATTGACACAGCACAGCTTGCCATCCAAGATCTGCCCCTGTCGTGGATTTTACAATCTGATGGCCACCGAATGGACGGCATGCGGACGATAGAAAGCCTCGTCGACTTGTCCATAGAAGCAGATATTGTAAAAGTCCCCCAGAAGGACACGGAATCTCGCATAACGGTCATCTCGTTCACATCTGGGATAGTAGGCCCAGCTAAAGCCGTCAAGATCAGCCACAAAAACCTTACCTCGAACCTGATACAATGGGACGCCGTACAAGGGAATTGCCGGGAGACAGCAGGCACCTGGATCGCCTTTGTGGGCTTCAGCGGCGTTCACGGCCTCATGGCTTTCGTTCTCGCAACTATGAGGACCGGTATGACGACAGTGGTGATGTCGGGGTTCGATTGGCATATCTACCTCGGATGCGTGCAGAAATATCGCCCGATGCAGTTGCACGTAGGCCCACCGGTGATCTACGCTATGATAGAAGACCAGAGTATCGCAAGCTTGGATCTCAGCAGCGTGAGGAGGATATTGTCCGGAGGAGCCCCGCTTCCTTTAGAGGCGGCAAGGGCAGTCCAGGATACGTTCAACAGACATTGGGGTACTGCGGTCTGCTGTCATCAGTTGCTCGGTATGTCTGAGACTAGCCCCGCCGCAGCATTTGGGCCTCCGGATGAACATGCCGTGAGACCAGGGATTGGCTACATAATTCCGAACATGGAGTTTCGATTTGTTGACCCGTTCACATTGAGAGATGCCATCATGGGTCAGGATGGAGTTACTGAGCCAGCAGAAATCTGGTGTAGAGGCCCCAATGTAACGAAGGGATATGTTCAATCCGAAGCTACTCAAAATGCCTTCCACGTCGATGAGAACGGAAATGAATGGTTGCGGAGCGGAGATATGGGAACAATTGATTCTAGTGGTTGGATCGAGCTCAAGGACCGAATCATAGACGTTATTAGACTTGGCGGAGCCACGATTCTCCCAAGTAAGCTTGAGTCTAAGATTCAAGAGCATCCTCATGTAACTCATAGCTGCGTTGTCACTAGACGTGACGAAATCGGCGAGCAGTTCTTGACAGGTTTTGTGGTGTTGCAGCCAGGCTTACGTAATCTTGAAAGGGGAATTGTCGAACAGGCTATTTTGGACTGGGCTAACGAACGGGTAACTCCACATGAGACATTACGAGGAGGCATCCGGGTCGTCGACAGTATTGCCCAAACTATGGGCGGAAAACTACTGCGAAGGCAAATGCGCGATCTATTACAGTGTGGAAGTTGACAGGATATAACCTAATAAATAAATGTGTTATAATGGCGTTTCGAAGATTTCTTGTTGCAAATCATATAAATCGGCAATCTCAGAAGGATAATAATTATGGAATGAAAAAGTCGTAAAGGAGAATAAAAACATAACCTATTGTCATGGTTCAAGAAACTAAAACGCGCCAGGGGCGCGTGCCACCAGCGTTTTGTTGACGGCCCGCTTACATAATGTCGCTACTTACATAATGGCCTGTGACACCCACCTTAGTAAGTGCTTATGTAATGGAGAGCGAGGCCGACTTGTCATCATTGGATGACATAAGCAATCCAGTTCAACGTTCCCTTAGGTAGGTTTAACCAACAATGCTTGCAGAGAGGCTTTGGAGTTTATAAACAGGGTGAAAGTTTGCTTAATCACGTTTGACATCTAAAGAGCGACGCTGAGAGAGTGGCTAAGTACATTGTAATAGAGGTAGGTACATAGTAAATATCCAAAAAGAATATATGAATTGTTTCCTTCTACGATCAAGGTGCTAGATGAATGGGCTCGATGTCTATTTCGTGGAGTCATTTTGAAAAGTATCTATATTAGTGTCTGCATTTATCTTGATTCAGCCCAATGGTTGTGATTAACGGCTTAGTCGGCCCATTAGCTTGAAATAATAGAATCTACTCAGAGTCATGTCTTGCTAACCGTGTGGTCGTGCAAAAGATAGCTCTTTCTCCTGCATATATCCCTATATCTGTTCTTCGAGGACCTCGTACCATTCTGCGGCCATTCTTATGTGAGATCAGTGAAGACGTTGTTTGGTAACACATAATTCACAGGATCCATTAGGGTTATGGATACCGAGTCACAGCCGGTTTGTAGAGAATCATCAGGCCCATTGCGAGTACCATGATGCGATATTGTTGTATCAAACATGTCGTCGAATGCTATATCTCATGTCAATCTTAGCGCAGTGATTCATGGTGATTTTGGGCATGCTTACCTGTCAGATCTGTCTCATTGGCATAATCTGGGAGTTCGTGTCGCATAGTCACGGAATGTTCCCTCTGAGTAAACGCAAACTGAGATAGGTTTCGTTGAAAAGCATCCATCTTCCCAAGGTAGGTCCGGCCATCAGCTTGATATGATATTTGGTGGACAAACTGTGCGTATGCGTGAAGAAGCTGTAAGTCCTGCTCAGTATGGACCGAGGCTTCTGTACTATCGTCACTAGCGTCGCTGGCGCAGCTGTTGATTACGTGTCTGAGTATATTGTAGAAAGCGATTGGTGGATAGGACGTGACTAGTCTGTGCATAAAATGATCTTGGTCAGCCTCAAAACAATGTCCAACGTCTCAGATACGAGATTAGCAGAGGTGTATAATTACCGAACCATAGAATCCCGAGAACCCAAGCTAAGATCGGTCTCCCAAGCTTCAACTAGTATTTTAAGGAAAGCTCGAGAATTGCTAACCGTCTCAATATCTTTTTCGAGTGATCCATGTAACGGCCAGGCAAGGAGAACTTTGACGATGTGGTATCGAGCTTCCATCTCAGTATTGATGCCAGGAAGGGTATCGCATTGTGAACTAAACTCTGGGCCGTATTTCGACCGCCATTTATCGAGCTCCTTTAACAAGGACATGCTATCATGTTGCACCTTGGCAAATGTTTGGTCATGAGATCGCAAGGGATACGAGGCCGCGAAAGCTCGTTCCTCAATATTGACAAGGTCAAACCTCGCCTTTTGATAGTTCCCAACGGCATCGACGTCTGCCTGTATACTGTTTTCTCTCTTGACTTTTAAGACCGTCTCTGCCGCTTCTGCAAAGGAGAAACTGGGCTGGTAACCGGACGTCCAGTTTACTGACGTTCCTATAATACACAGGCATTTCAGGACATTGAGTGAATCTTCAAGATCCTCCTGATAGCCAGTTTCACTTGTTTGCAGAGATAGGCGGTCAAGACCGGTGTATCGTGCGAGATGAGAAGCTTGGTGATAAAGGCTACTCAAAACATCAATGTCCCAGTGCTGCTGCGCAACTAGACACTGCATTCGCCTGTTAGTTGGTCTCATCCTATGTGTCTGCATAACGCAAAGGGGGGAATCTTCTGCTTACTAAGGATAGCAAGGCTTGGATGTTCAGAAGGCTAGGTGACGAGAGTTGTTCCCTCCGAATAAGTGCGCGTTTTGCGTTCTGTAGAAAGGTATTTAGGAATACCTGTTCCATTGAAGATTTGTCCTGCTCATTAGCGCCGTGGAGATCAAGGCTCGGCCTTTTCACCTTTCGACTCAAGCGCTTTGCCCCTAAAGTTAAGACAAACAAATTGTTGACACACATAATTGTCGCACGGTCCCATTTACCCTCGCTACTATCTGCTCGACTCAATATTCCTGAGAATCCCTTTCGAGTCCAAAGTGTCATCCGTGGACTGAGATAGTCAAAATACGGCTCGACCATTGACTGAACCAGGTTCAACGGTGGCATTTGCGGCATTGTATTATCTTCCATGGAGTTGATAAAGTCCCTTGGGCAATCAATGATGGCTTGAAGGGTGCCTCTAACTGACAGGTCCCCAGCCCGCTTTCCGAGTTCTAGGTCCCTGCAATACGGGTCGAGGATCAGACGTTGCGCATTCTGCGCGAGAGACCGCAGTGTGGGTGGATATGCGAGATCAACATCGCGAAAAGTAGCGAACTCAGTAAATTCCATGATGTGTAGTGTACCGTCATGCTGCATATGATCTTGTTCCTGGATCGCTGACGCGTGCTGCTTCTCCTTGTGTAAAGTCTCGAGTGACTGTTGCAACTCTCGTATAACACTTTCAACTCTTTCAAAGCGGTCTCCCAAGGCTCTAAAGCTCTGGCTCCTAGTAAATTTAGTTACACGTCGTCACTCCTTTTCGAGGGAGCAGTATGAATTAGAGAATTTTGTGTCTTACAAAGTAGTGGTTTGGCTAGGTTTTTTCCCATGGCCTGTCCAGGAGCAGGAATGACCTAGGCGCCCACAGTTAGAACAGCATGGGCGCTCCCGGCCACATCGAATCTTCTTGATGCGGCATGGATCGCACACTGTACTCTTCTGTTAGAAAAACATTCCTGGTTGGTAGTAAACTCATACATGCCCATTAGTTCTTTGCGTTCATGGTTGGGAGACTCCATTTTGGTTCATAGGCCGTTGTGTCGGTCCCTCACTGATATGGCAACCAGCGAAGGCCGTATTATGTATCCATACTGCGTAATGCTTTATCTTGTAGCGTCCCTTTTGCTGCATTTCCAAAGATAGATGAATAATTGCAGATCCTAGTTTGCATGTACGTATGGCGTGACTAAATAGTCATTTGGTCCCCTTCTAGGTTCCCGACTTATTAGGAAGGAATTCGCTGGGTCCTATTAGACCACACACCATTCATTTAAGAGGCAGCGAAATTTCCTGATAGACATCATAGCTGCCTTAATAGGTGTGGCTTGAGATTTTGATACGAGAATCTTGAGCCTCAGACCTGATCTAACTATAATTGGTCAAGCATACTTACTAAGGTGGCCAGCCCCTTGCATGACATCTGCAGCTTACATAAGCAAACCCCCTTAATACCCCTATTCGTGCCGACCCGCTCGCACACCTAAACTGTGCGCGTAGGCCACGTGGTAAAAGGTCCTCTTCAAGAGCTTAAACCCCGAGCATACCCATTCGCTCCCTACAACAGTGCCGAAATCTAGAAACTACAGCCGGAAACTACAGTATCTAAGGTATCTAAACTATCATAAGGCTGACTAAGCGACGAAATGTTGAATGAGGAGGTCCAGGTCTAACTGCTATGGACAAGCCTCCATGTATACGCCAATAGCGAAGATAACCTTGGAGAGTCGTCTTAAGAGCCATACCCCTGGCCCTATATTATCCAGCAGGTACGGAAATTCTACCCGAGCTATCGGGGATAAGGGGAAGAGAAGGTGTGTGCCAGGGGGCTTTACATGATCATGTTACATAAGCAGAATGTCAACAAAACGCTAGCGACACGCGCTGAGGTGCGCGTTTTTAGCTTTCTTGAAAATCGCGAAACAACAGTTTACTGAGGCATGACAGCCTAACACATGTGAAAATCATTGACGTTTCATTCAAACCCTAAGGACTGGTTACACTACCTGACAAGTACCAAAGTATGAGATCTCGTCACTATGTGCTCATCTGCACCTCGATCTATGTACATATTCAGCCTAAGTTAGAATGTATTTTGCACATGAAAGGCACCGTATCCCCAGGCTACTAACAATTTGTGAGCTCGTCTCCGTACATCCGGGCGCTTCATGCGCTGGACGTATTGCCCGTATCTCCTCCCCTGTCCTTCACCAGTTCAAATAGGTCATCCATTGCTCCTTCATAGTCCACCAGACCAAGGTGAAGGGACACATCAGCATAGTCCTTGGTCCAGAGACCCGGGCTACCTCGAGGGTACTGGCTTCTGAAGCCCAAGAACCTCTGGCCCCTGCGGCTAAGCTTTTTGGCCGTGTCCGTCTTAACGATGAATGGGTGTGCTTCGGCCGGCGTCAGGAACGAAGCGCACACGGATAACTGCACACAGCCTCTCTCCTGGGTCGTGGTGTTTGCACCCATCCCATGGACGACTTTGCCGCTGATCAAGAGACAGTCCCCGGGCTTCATTACAGCCGGTATAGTTTGGTCCACGGTACCCCGCTGGTCGAAGGCCCACTTGTTGCTCCCGGGGATGACACGGGTAGCCCCATTGTCGGCGGTGAATTCGGTCAATGCGATCAAGAAATTGATTTGCGCTTCGGTTCCCTCAGGGCCTAGCGCAGCGTAAGGTGGGTACGATCCGAGATCGCGATGTAGCACCTGTGGACCCTGGGGGCCGAGAGCGTTAAGCGTAGTAGCGGCAGCAAGCCAGTAGTCGCCAACGTCTCCATCTTGGCTATAACAGCGCTTACAAATAGAGTGTATGAGGTCGTTTTCGACGATACGGTCTCGGAACGTAGCGCTATTATTGATCAGGTCGCCTGCACGCTTGGTCTTGCGGCCGTGGAAGTCTTGGAGAGGAGCATAGTCGAAGATACTCCCGCGCTGGATCTTGTCGAGAATGGGGTTAAACTCGCCGCTCATCTGAGAGACCTGACTCGGTGACAAGAGTCCCTTGATCACGACGGCGCCATCTTCATCCCAGTGTTCAAAGATTTCGTCTAAGGGTGTGTCGTACGTGACTTCATGCAACGTCGTGTGGCCGTTTGATGTGGCAGTCTGGGGGGTATCTTGCGGAATGCGCCACATGTTTGGGATCTTGAGCACACACTTTGGATATTCGGTAACTAGTTTGAATTATCAAAGCAAACGTGGTCAAACACTTGGATGAATGCAACCGCCATTCAAGAGAACTATTGTACAAGAGCAATACTGTATAGCGTAAGGGGATCTCAGCAGTTGATGTGCGCTTTTAGGTATTAATAGCAATATCATGCAACAGCTTACAGTCCTATTTTATTCACCCCTTCCTGTTGCGATCTGTTTAACAGTCCATAGCCATGCCTTAGCACATGCTAACACTAGTTTATTTCTTACCAATCCGTCCGTGAATCTAGGGGTTGGAAAGTCTCACCCCACCCGGCTTCTCGGAATCCGTACCCGAGATATGCAGGTAACACAACTTTCAGCAAGCCGGAACGCCCGAGGCAGGTTGCACAACTTTCAGCGGGCTGGAAGTTGTTTTCGAGCTCCGTCTCAGTCATCAATGTGCGCCCAAAACAAGAAATTTGACGTTAGGAGAGAGCGAGAGCGAGAGAGAGACAGAAAGAGAGACACAAAGAGAACCTTCGACAGAATACCTCCAACATGACAGCTCCTCCGCAAAGCGAAATACCTATGCGAGGACCGCTCGAAGCCCTTGAACCAGAACAACCTCCACCAAAAGCGAGGAAGCCGTTGGGCTTCTATTTAGCGTTCGCCGGCCTGGCCCTCGTTGTATTCGTTTTTCAGGTCGACGTGACGGCCTTGGGCATATCCATTCCCGTAAAGACGCCCCGTTCTCTAGCAACCCATCACTAATCATTCACCACTACGCAGGTAATCGCCGAAGAACTTCACGGTACGTCCCTCGAAGCCTTTTGGGCAAGCATCGCGTATTCGCTCTGTGTAATTGCCAGCCAGCTGCAATGGGCCGCCTTTTCAACCTCGTTCGGTCGCAAGATACCACTTCTCATAAGCATGGTCCTTTTCGCCGGGGGCTCCATCACGTTTGCACTCGCACACGACATGACCACCTTGATCGCCGGCCGCGCGCTACAAGGATTGGGCGGGGGTGGCATTGACGTCCTCGCAGAGATCATCCTCGCCGATATCACAACGCTAGAGGAGCGCAGTCTCTGGTTGGGTTTGATGGGTATTCCCATCGCCGTGGGAAACATCATGGGGCCCATCATCAGCGCACTCTTTACAAGCCATGTTAGCTGGCGTTGGATAGGCTGGCTGAACCTACCCGTTCTCAGCGTTTCGCTGCCGCTAATTATCGTCTTCTTGCGAACCAAAGCCGTCGACCCCGACGTCCCGAAGCGCATCAAACTGCAGCGTATGGACTGGATAGGTATGACTGTTTCCATCGTGGGAATTCTTGCGTTTGTCTTACCTCTTTCCTGGGCCGGCTCGCTATATCCTATATCCTCATGGAAATCGATAGTACCTCTGGTCGGAGGTATCGTTATCCTTGCCGTCTTTCTGTGGTACGAGAGTCGCCCTGAATATCCGATCGTACCGCTTCGCCTTTTTCAGAATAGGACCGCGAGCATGACACTTGGTGGTGCTTTCGTTCACGGCGTCCTCTTATCTGCAATCTTGCAGTACATTCCCCTCCTCTACCAATCTGTTGAACTAGAGTCGGTCATAGATTCGGCTGTTTCAATCTTGCCCGCCAGCATCGTGAGTGTTGTTGCGGCAGTTGGAGCCATGGGATTGGTGTCTCTCGCTGGGGGTGGATATGCCTGGGTTATTCGCGGGTCGTGGGTCATCCTGACCGTCGGCACTGGACTTCTAGCATTAATCAACATTGGTTCCACCCGCTCCGAACTCCAGGGTTACCCGGTACTTTGGGGAACCGGTGTGGCTCTTCTACGTCTCCTCATCCTACCAATGCAGGCTAGTGTCAAGAACGTCGACGATACTGGTCTCGCAACCTCTTTACTACTGTTTATACGCTTCGTCGGTAGCCTTGTGGGCCTCGCCATTGCGTCGACTACTTTCAACACGGAATTCTCTCACAACTTATCCCCCATCATTAAGGATCTCCGTGGACCTCTAGCTCAACTAGAGGACTCGGATCAAGCAATAGCGTTCATCCCACAGCTCAAGTTACTGCAGAACCAAGTTGATCCGGACATCTTCATGGCCGTGTTGGGAGTTTATCTAGAAGGGTTCCGTACCGTATTCTATGTCATGGCTGGCATAGCCGTTGCGGGTTTCATCACGTCACTGTTCACTCGGGAGTTGAGCTTGAAGAATAGAGAAAGCAGCGCACAAGCGTTCGAGGAAAGATAGGATGCGTGCGATGCCTGCTCGCCATAGGGATCCTATGGCTAATAAGAAGTAAGTAATACTGTTGCCTAGTAATAGAGGTTCTTATTACTAGATTTGGTGGATAAATAAAATTTGATGAAGCTTTCACACATCACTCCAACACAATACGTACCAGACGTATGACAACAGGGCTGGTTCACGATTCACAGTAGGTACCTAGCTACAGTTTGTGCCAAAAAGTCTGGCAACATTCCACTTTTATTAGATACCCACCACAACAACCACCTGGATAGAAATAATAATTAAAAATCGAATTAAATTGTAATTTAATAATTAAATACATTAAAATATAATTAATTAAATTACAATTAATATTTTATATATTAACCCTTGGCTTGGCGTATAATTACGAATTAACGTTTAATTAATTTTATTAATTTCGTAATTAACCCGTCGTTTAATATTTTTCATACCGATAAAATTAAATTTTTTATAACCTCGATATTAATTAAATTATTTTTTAAATAAAAAAAATAAAAAATTAATTTATTTAATTTTTTTTTAAAAGCTTTTTATATATATTTAATCG
>JAOXNQ010004544.1:0-26225 GCA_028571165.1 Hypoxylon perforatum
TAATATTCTTATATATTTAATTATTTTTTTAATTTTTTAATTATTAATTTAAAATTATATTTTCGATTATATTAAATTATAATAAAAAGATTTTAAACTTTTCTTACGAATAAGCACTTTGTGATTTTATCTTGATTTCTATAAATATTATTTACTTAAAATCAAAACCCCAATTCCGACTTATATCCAGCTAGGATATAGAGGTTCGTAACAAATTCTTGTACCGCATGTTATTTGAAAGAGTGGCTTGTTAAATAGCTCGGCAATACCCTCTATTGTCATGGTTAGTTTATGCATTGAGCAATATGTCGTTTTCAGAGCCACTTACCGGCCGTGGTTGTCTTGCCTACCCCTGGTGCGCCGTGTAAGAGGATAATTAAACCCTTTCCTTCAGTAGATGTAAGACGCCGTACACATAGGTAGGTAAGTATAGTATGTTCTGGAGTAACCCACCTCTACCTCTCACAATGTCTGATTGTTCCTCATGACTCATCCTCGATTCCTTGTCTCGGAAGTGTTGGGCTACCAGTGACCTCACGATTGTCTTACGGTCGAGCTTATCATCGGGAAAAACAAAATTATCAAATGCATTCTCCTTTGCATTTTCAGTTGGATTCTCTTTCTCTTGTTTCCTTCGATATTCCTCCAGGTCCATGAGCCCGTTTAGGTCGAGTTTTGCTACGCTCCGTTAGCTACTTACAAAGAGATAAATATAGTATCTGGACTGAAAAGGCACTTACCCCAACTTCTGCTACGAAGGACAAATCCGAAGACACGATATGACATGATAATTTTATCATCGTTTGTTACGGGAGTCGCTCTGTCCTGTTGCAACACTCTCGCAACAACTGCTAGTGAGGCTGGGCTACTTTCGTCATCCGTGTCTGCCAGCATGTCGGAAAGAAACTGCTCGTTCTGCTTCTGATCCACGTAACTATCATTGTGCACATCATCTCCGCTACAGCATTCGGCATCGCAGTCTTCCCCCTGGTCGTCGTCGCCGTCGTCGTCTGAGTCATCACTCTCATTAATAACCCTATTGACTATCCTCGTACTGCTGTTCTGAATCAATCTTCTGTTTATTGGGCGGTCTTGGCCGAACCCTAGTCGTAGCTGAACATTCGGCTTCCAGTGTTCATTTCTCTCGTCTTCTCGGCGCTCAGTGAGTGCTTCTGCAAAGTCAACAACTACTTGACTGTCAACTTCATCTCTTGATTCCAGAGTTAGGCCGCTATAGTGCATATGGCCAACTTGTATTACTTTGAGAAACCTCTCTCCCCTCTCAATAAGCATCTGCCGAGCCGTAGTCTTGTTCTTGATCAGGCTCAGAGGGTACACTGGTAGTGAAGTTATATCCTTTTGGCCTTCAAACCTTGAAATATCGAATCGCTTGGAAACCGGTCCCAATAGTCTCCCATCGAAATCGACATAAACGCAATGAATAGAGGCTGTCGTCTCATTTTTTCCTTTATTGCGGGAAAATGGAAAGAAGAATTTCGGTATGATCTTGTGCTTCGGGGTGGTCACTTTGACAACCCTATAACACTGCATGTACTTATCGCTAGGCTCAAGTACTTCCATGCCTGGCTTGAAAAGATGCCAGAGGTCAACAAAGGAGACCTTTTTGCAATTATCCTCAAGATACTTCTGCTTCTCGACTATCGTCGTATCCACAAAGTCAAGAAGACAGCGTAAATGTGTAAATGCAGTCAATGACATTGTAATATCGTCTTTGGCCTGAGATGTGTCTGCGTCTGAGTCCCTCTGTTCTTCCACCTTGATGGACTCAAAGAAACTGTGTTCGGTTTTATTCGCACCAAGATTGGAGCTATCTACTTCTGCATTAGTTGACTGTCTAGGGGAAGTCTCGACCTCTAGGTCAGTGCTTGGCATAGCGTCTTGAGCTGAGCTTCCTTCGGTGCCTTTCCTGTCGATCAGAGGCGAAAATTTATCTCGCAGCTTTTCGTACCAATCTCGTAGTTGGATATGATAGAACGAGAGGGCCTTAAATGGCCGCACCATGACAACGGCGCCCCCCTTTTTAGAAAGCTCGGTTCCATGAATCTTGCTGAGAAGAGTGAGAAGAACGCTGGAGTGGATCCTGATCCTCTCAGGTAAAGGTTCTTGGCCTGAGACTGCTGACTCTTTGGGACCAGTCATCTTCTGTTCGTCTTGGAACACCGTAGGTTTCCTACGATGGGTGTAAATTGTCGAGAAAAGCGAGTCAGGTAATATTGGCTCCCCGACTAGAACATCGATTACAAACGAAGCTGTTTCTGGGTCTTCTCCACAAGCCTTGAAAGACACCCAGTCAACGTGGTTAAGACTTGGTTGTATAATAGCATCCTCTGTTGTAAGTTTATGGTCCTTGGTCTCTTTTTGAGTTGTCCAAAATAGATCCCTATAACGATGCAAGAGTTGATCCTGTACCAAGGTGGAGAATCGTCTTTCATCCATATGTTTGAGTTCTAATTTCCTTCTCTCGAAACGAATATACTTTTGAAGTGAGTTCAAATCTTTACCGAACGTTATATCCGAGAAGAACTCGCTCGTAGATTTTTGGGCATCCGAAATCACGCGGCTGGGTGGATCCTGTTCCTTGAGCCCAGTCAAGAATGAATCAATGATTTGCTGCTCTGAAATCCGATTCAATGTGAAAGGGATAAAAGGTGCGGGTTGAGCCTCATTGGGGCTTGACTTAGTTCGTTCGTCAATATCGGAAAGCCTCTCCTGTACCCTTCGCAGCTCTTCCAGAAGCTCGGTCATGCTTCTGTCAGTGGCGCTTTTTGGTACAACCTCAACGTGGGCTTCGTGGTTGTCAATGTGGTCTTTTCTTGGCTGCATGTCAGAGACCATAGGGTTGGTATTGCTTGTGTCGTGCCGACTAACTTCACTAGTACTACCCGCGTTGCCATTGTCTTGACTATCCATATTCCTGATCAGGATAGTTTGGAAATCAGAATTGGAATTAGGTGACTGAGGGGCTTTCTATTTGAGACTTTATGCTGGATCGGAATGACAACGACTCTGACGCTTAACTGACGACTGCAAGAAAATTCATGGAAGAGAAGGGCTGGGCGCTGCGTGTGATATACTAGAGAACAAATGTCATTTCTAGCAGAGGAAGATCAGCTGAGGAGGTGTCATCAAGTACCAGGTAGAGTGCACGTAGGACAAGGCCTATCTTGACTAATACGGGTGCGCCACCCCAATTCATGGTGTGTTCCGCATTGATAACCTGTTCGTTTCATTGGGCTAACTATTTTCGTGTCATCAAGCGAAAATCCCATTGGCGCAATCACGCGCCGACGCTTAAAAATATTACAAAATGGTTGGCTGTGGGAAGGAGTCTGGCCGCAATGGGATCGCTGGTGGAACGTCGGAACCGGAGGATGGGGGCCATAAAGCAGGCTCTAGGCAATAGTATGCGGTATTTAAAGTAAGCACATAAGCTCCAGGAGATATATGCGGGATGAAGCAGGCTCTGGGTAAGATGCTATTTTAGTCGATGCGGCTCTTGCCCATATGGTGCGCGGTCCTGGCCTCAATTGAACGCCAACGTCTCCGTCAACCTTGAACTTTCATCGCCAGATACATACTACATCATATATTCATATAAAAACAAGCAAAAGGTTTAACAGAACGGCTTATAAAAAGGATATGCCAAACTACCATTTTCTATATACTTCTAAGCCATACGTATTTAGCGCGTCTGGGAGAAAATCACCGCCCAGCTTATGGTAGAGAAAAGATGAGCAGCTCACAAATAATACCTGAGCTGCATCATCAGCCCATAGCTGTAGACTTCGTCGACAATCGCCTTCCGAAGCTCCATCCTGCCTTTACACATTCAATCTCTAAGTACGACGCGAAGCTTGATCGCTACATCCCCTCGGGTTCTGCATCATCATCTAAGATGCAGTCTGATTATTCCGGGTCGCATAGCTCAGTTCCGAGTACCGTAAAGCAGATTGCTATATGCGGATCACATGAGATCATACCTGCAATGCTTTTTTGGGACACGATATTCCCAGATGCGATGATTTGGCTCAAGGAAAAGTTTGAAGAGCCGAAGGATCGGTGTGTTACTGGTTATAGCATTAGGGCCATGAAGGACTGGACAGAAGTTTACAAAGTTGTTGAGAACTGCCGATTAAAATATCTGAATGAAGACCGATCTATGATGATGAAAAGAGGACTGAGATGGTTTGCTGACAATATTACCCCGTTTCAAGAGTCATTGAAGTTGATACCTGACGTTGACTACGTGTCACCTGTACGTGGGACTTTGGGGTTCATTATGGATGTAGGTCTGCCCTTTATGTTTCCAAACAATTGATGTAGCAGCACATGGGTTTGGGTTAAAGGCTGACGTTACTTAGGCTGTGAAGCGGGCATCTGAAACTCGCCAGAAGCTTTTACAAGGACTCGACAATCTTGATAGTATCTTCAGGGATATCGAGCTATTCCTAAACACTTTTCCCACGGAAAAGAATGTTTGCGAGGCTGGCAGGGATCTCGTAGTATCAGTTCTAGTGGCTGCGGAGAAACTGATTGGCTTCTATCTTAAACAGAAAGGTAAGTTAAGCTATTTCCAAACACTAAATCATCATCGTCAATGGATCAAAGCACCTGACAAAGCGATACTCTTTATACAGGAAAGAAAGTCGTGGCTGCCTTATTTAAAGGCGATGATTATGAGAAGAGTGTAGTCAACAGCCTCCAGGATATCACATCCAAAAGCGAGAACCTCCGCCACGAGGCCACGAAGGCAGACATGTCGCAGTCAGCAAGAAATTGGAAACTAGCTGAACATCGTAAGGATCCGTGTTTGCTTCGCCTTAGGAAGTCGTTGTATTTGGGGTCTAACTTCAACAATAGGCCATAATGAACTCCGCGAGTCTCAAATTGTTCTCCAGGATGGGCAAGAAAGGATTATTCACAACCAAGATACTCAAGCGGGAAACCTCACGAGAACTATTCAAGCAGGCGTCCGGATTATGAGCAACGGAATGAACGACATATACAATCTTATGGTGGAGCACGAAAGAAATAAAGACCGTATGTAAACTACTTTTCATTCATGGTAACTGTCTCCTGGCCTTAGTGTCCCGTTGACATGAATTAAACAGGGCAAACTGCAGAACTGCTGCAGCGGAACGCGGACCTCCAGAAACAGGTTTCAGACCTTAAATATACCACCGATGTTCTCCAACGAGCGCTTACACCGAAGCTGATCGCAACTTCGGGTGGGGGATGGCACATTACTCCCAACGACCTTTTGGATATGTTCGGTGATCGGTGTTTTGATGATAGGGACACGCAGTATACACTGGATATGCAAGAGCAGGTTCCGATTCACGACCGGGCTATAGCGGAGTCTTTGGTCACTCTTCCTCGATTCCGCGAATGGATGGTGGTGGCCACGTCAAGAGAGTTGCTCGTCCATGGGAATTCTCCTAGCAACCATCCGATATCCCCTTTATCCGTATTCTGCTCGACATTTTCCCAAGCGTTAAGACAGAACCCAAGGTTTATATCACTTGTGTACTTCTGCAGCCTTCACGCCGACTATGACGATCCGAATGCGGGACCTCAATGCATGATGATGAGTTTCATTGCGCAGTTGATCTTACAAGGGGAATTCGACACCACATTTCTACACCATGATGTGGACGTCTCTTGGGTCGAACGCGACGAGGAGCCATATATGGAAGATCTCTGTGAGATGATGAAGTGGCTAATCTATCAGCTCCCCACTGAAATGACGGTGTTCTGTGTTATAGACGGGGTCAACGCCTATGAAAAGGGACCTTACGTCCACGACTTTGTTGACGGCCTGGCATGTATTCTGGATTTGATTATCGATCCGAAGGTCCAGGCTACAGTGAAGGTCCTGGTCACCAGCCCTAGCCGCACTTTAGAGGTTCGGGAAGGATTTCATGATGATGACATGGTCGTACTGACAACTGGCCAGCTCCACACAAACATGGAAGCAAGCCCTCGGCATTCTCAACACAAAATATCCAGAGTCTTAGAAAACAGTGAGAAGGAGTATATTTAGGGACAGATTTTCAATCAAAGTCTCGTTGTACTAGTTCTCAGTGATAGCACCAACAGGATTCCAGTTCTCCCAAATAAATGTTGCTGATCGAAGGAAACTCGCTCCCAATATGGTGCTACCCATATTGTATCATGGTTTAGCTTAGGAGTCTTAAACATTTACCGAGCATATACCTGGTCTCCTATGCACAAACTCGGGCGGTGATTTGTCTGCCTGAGTTAGAGTCCATTCGGCAATGTCAGCGCGTCTTAAATACATGCCCAATGTTCCGTCGCCGACGTAGCCGTGAATTGGCCTTAGGCGAGGGCCATTCGCTAAGAACCCCACGCGAAACAAGGTCCAGTCAATGTCGTCGCCTTCCTCCTCAAAAACTTTGGAAATATCGTTCACCGCCTTCCACACCTTATGCGCAGTGGCCCATAATGCCGTGGCGAGGAGCCAGCGCAAGAGGCTAAACCTATCTTCCGGATCGTTAACACTAAACGTGCTCAGGGCAATGATCCGCCCAACCCCCTCATTTCTCATGGTAGCAAGGATCTTCTTGTAGGCGGGAACAAAGACATCAACATTAGTAAACGGGCTAGGGCTCGATGGACCGAAGACGGAGATGATGACGTTTTGACCAGAAATTGCCTTTTGGAGAGTCGCCTCGTCGTCGATGGGGCCCTCGACGGTCTGTGGTTGATAATTTAGTAAACGGCTCACATTTGGTGGTCGGCTGCACTCGGGTACCTTGATATCCGCATTTGCGGAATGTTCCGGGAGCGTTCGCCTGCCGCACACGGTGACCTGCCAGCCCAACTCCAGAGCTCGTCGAACGATAAGTTGACCGGTCGCGCTTGTAGCGCCAAAAACAAGTAGTTTACCAACGCCCATGATGCTCTCTCAAGTGGGCTGGTAGAGAGAGGAAGAGCAATTGTCGCGGCGATGAAACCTCGCGTTGTTATATCTGATATGAAGCTGACATGGGTATGAGCTGACAAATCAGGGTGTAGTGGGTGGGCCGCCAAGAGCCCATTTTTTTCTAAAGTGGCTCGAGGTGAGGACGGTATTAAATACACGGCACAGCACTGTAAAAAAGGGGGTGGCTAGTGATAGAATATCGTGGCCGACCGGGAAAAGTACGAAAAGATATTTCTTCTCCCTTATTCTGAGCGAACTAGATGAGTTATGCTATATCTGCTATTGGTTCTTCCGATCTGAGGAATCTGCCTCCGAGCCATCTCGGTTTCCTACCCCCCCCTGTTCTTTGATTCTCTGTTCCAACACTGTTAATCCTGACAGATTCCTTATTGTACTATCTAAGAAACCAATGGGAAGTAAACATATTACCCGCATCTGCAACGTAAACCGACCTCGCCAAATCCAATGGGGCGGACTTCGTTTCTCGAGGTCACGGACGACCTGCTCTGCCCACATTATGGGATCCGCACCGTCGGCAATCTCTCCACCTCCTATAGCTTTCTCAATGACATCCTTTGCGATGTTATATAGAGAGGTAGGTGGTAGTGTGGGGGTTGGCGCATTATCCCAGATGCCAGACTTCACAGAGCCTGTCATCAGGTTGATCACCTTGATTCCAAACGGCGCAAGCTCGAGTCGTAATGCCTCGGTGAAACTTGTGGCGGCAGCCTTTGAGGCCCCGTAGACCGCTGCGAAAGGAAATACGCTCAGAGACGAGATCGAGGTGTTGTTGATGACCATGGCGCCGCTCGTCGACTTCATGAGCAGCGGGAGGAACGCGCGCGTCATCGTGATCACGGAGAAGGTGTTGAGGTCGAATAGAGCTCGGGCTTTTTCGATGTCGATGTCCATAAGCGGCATGTTGTATGTAGCGCCAGCGTTGTTGACGAGGGCGTCGAGTGAGCCACCAGTTAACTCCTTCACCGCGGAAACGCTATTGGTAATCGACTCGTTGGAGGTGACATCTAGTTGCAGGATCTCGATACCTTCTGTTTCTACTTGTTTCAGCTTCGCCATGTTTCGCGCCGATGCGAAAACTCGCCACCCGGCCTTGTGGAAGGCGAGAGCAAGCGCGGCTCCCAAACCATGGTCTGAGCAGCCGGTGATAAGAACCGTTCGTTTGGGCGTCATTGCGAAGTATGCGTTACTGTTTCTTTAGATCATGTTATAAATGCTATCGATGTCGCGAAACTACACCTCTTAAAGGCGAGTAGTGTAGCCATGACTGTGTCGGTATGGTGCACTTCATTGATCCGACGGGGAAACTGGCCTCTTCTAGTAGTGATAGGACAGTATAGTTATTTTCAAGATATGCCGTACGTAGAAATTATTGCGTGCTAATCTCATGTTCAAACTCTTTGGTATTTTTATCACCTTGACTTTTGACCTCGGACCTGGCTGTACAAGTGATGCCGCATCTGGCGAACCGGGAAGATAATTGTACCGAGATGCGAGAACCCGTTCTACGCACTTGATGCAACACCGAGGTAGTCTACTTTTATAGTTATTTCGTCTTGGGATGCCTTTACGGACCGGAGAAGAAAATATTTTTTAATCTACCAGGGTATGTATATGAGACGTAGAATAGAATGTTGTCTTATGTCATATATTACGTAACCAGGGGCTAAGGGGCTCGCTCGGTGGTTAAGGGTAATGCCGTGCACTGCACCACTATGCTCTACAATTGCACCCTTCCACATTAGTTGATCTGAGATATCTGGCTATGCAGTTATGCGGGTACGGGATCTATAATCAAAGGTCCTTTGTGACGCCCAAGGCCGTTTCGACTCCGAAGAGTTCCGTCATTATATGGCCCCGCGACCATCAAATTATCTCAACTTCGTCGCTAATGCAAAAGCGCGTTATAGGACAATAGGATGACTCGTACCCAGGGTCAAAACTTGAGACGGCTCTCCCTGGGTTTCATGCTGACGCGCTTCGGGAGCATCGCCAGCACCCAGCGGGTACTGGACTGAATAGCCCCTGCACGCCTAGGCTTTAATTCTTTGTTCTTGGCAGCAGCCATGGTTTCCCCTGAGAAAATCCGCTAGAGCTAGACGAAGCAGCAATTCTTCTAAGGCGTCGGGTGCATACCGTATCGTGTTGAAGCGGTGTCGGAGACCATCATTCGACTTCAACTCTATTCAATCACCGGATCTGCCGAGCTCGCAGTTATTTGACGGATGTTGTGATCTTCGGCTCCGGATGGGGGGTGGGGCCGTCTGCCCAACATTCTTGCCAAAGCTGCTTTGGCAAAGCAGGAACCTCGTGTCTTGATAGTCGACCGTGGTAAATACTGTCCTCGAGGAGTTTTCTCGGCCAATGACTTGGGTGAATAACATCCTCTATGGTGGCGGGTTAGTATTGCGGACGATGGCATGGTAAACTAGACTGCCAGTCTGCAAACCCAGTTTCGCATATCTTTGGATTCGAGCACCGTATATCGTGGCCATTATCTTTCAGTTTTTACTGTATTAACGATGCATTTGATTAGGAGCAAAATAGCAGCTTATCCTGTGGAGATTAGGGGATAAGTCACTATAATTACAGGGTATTAGGCCACTATACTACTAGCTACGCTGCTGGCTATCACTGTGCGAGCTGTTGTGCGCACGCGTAAGCACCTACCTCCTGCGAACTGAGAGCTTACTTAATTGAAAGCTTACGTTAACGCTTACTTAACTGGAAGCTTACCTAATCAGAAGATTACTTAGGTAAGTATTTGAAAGGTTACCTCAGACTGCGCTCTCTGATTACTAAGCTCGTATATCAGCATTAAACTGATTGCTTATGTAATCAAAAAATATTCTAGCTGTAGCTCAATAGCCCTACGATGCGACAGAGCACTTTATTGAGTCTTTGGAGAGGGCGTTCGTCTGGAAAAAATAGCAGCGGGCCCTAGGTGAGGAACATCAAGTACTCAGTTAACAATAGCTAGCTCGATACTGCTAGACCAACATCTGAGAGACTCCTTGAACACCTGAGCCCCTTTGAAATAGGTAGGCAGCATCAAGGGAAACTCCGATATCAGCCTCAGATCTGGTAATGTCATAAATCATACACACCGCAATTTACATTTATGCAATTAAATTCACTATGGCTCAGGTCTTTACCTTCTGAGATTCTGCCACGCTGTCCCAATGCAAATCCACATCTCGAACATGATCATATCCCATCAACCAAGGGCCTATCTCTGGGTCCCGAAATGCGAAGCATTCGCCTTGTGGAGGTGGTATCATTCTCATCCGCTGATCCCGTTCTTGCTGCTCCTCGCCGTCGGCTAGATGCTGTTGGTATTGTTGCCAACTACTTCTTTTCACGATCTTATCGGTACGTCCGACGCGACACTTCTCATATACCGCTAGCGCACGCTTGATCTCCGATGGAGACTTGCTCTGAATGCGCGACAGGCATTCACCCAGCACCGCGCCATCTTCAATGCTCATTGCCGCGCCCGAGGCAAGGTAAGGTAGCGTAGCGTGCACGGCGTCCCCTAGTAACGTGAAAGTGCCCGATGGGTGACTCCAATTATCGAGGCGGTCGCGGATGCACAGCTTCCACTTATCCACACTGGGGGCGAGTTTTATCAATTTGATAATTCGCGGGTCCCAATCTTTGAAGAAGGCAAGGAGCTCTTCGGTTTTGCCGTGGGCGATGCGAACGCCAGGCGGCATGTCGTCCGGCATTAGCAGAACCATGTTAAAGAGGTCCCCGCCTTTCAAGACATAGTTCACTGTATAAAATCGTCAGTACTCACTTTTCATTCATCCGGGCAAGTCTGCTTTTCCTACCAACGTGTGCATTGGGTCCAATCCAGCAGTTTACCTGTGGTGTTTCAACCAGCTTCCTTAACTCTGGGTCATCCATCATACGCTTCGTATCAAACAACAGGCGATACGCCAAGTCCCCTGTCGGCGTTGGCGGCTCGTCTTTTCCTGTCAAGACGCCCCTTAATCTTGAATTAATACCATCAGCACCGACGATCAGGTCCGCTGAGTAGATGGCTCCCCCTTTCAGCACCACACTTGATTTTTCCATCGTCTCTGCGAATTGCACATCCTCTACTGTGCTGTCGCACGTTATTTCCCCGCCTAGCTCGCTCACCCGCTCCATCATGACGCGATGCAGATCCGCACGGTGGAAGTCCCAAAATGGCGTCCCGAGGGTCTCCGCAGCCGCATGATAACTCCATGAGGTAATCACGTCGCCTTTCCACCTGTTGATATAACTTATGTCGGGCGATGTCGCATAAGGCTTCAGCGCCTCTTCAAGGCCGAAGTGAATCAGCACCCTGGAACAATTGGGTAGGACTTGAATTCCTGCTCCTACCTCACCGATTTCCTTAGCGGCTTCGAGGACACGGACATTGTGGCCTGCTAGAAGAAGGGCAATTGTGGCACCAAGACCACCGAGACCTGCACCCACGATTATGACCTATAATAGAGCAGTCAATTAATGAAGTTCATTATTAGGTATCATATGGGAATATCACCTACCTCTAGTTGTGATGAATTTGAGCGGGTCCGTTTCTGCTGGAATGAATTCATTGTGCCTGAATGATGAAGGACTCCAATCTCGAGATCTGATTGACTTGAACCCATATAAGAGAACACCAATTCCTAAGCAGGCTTCTGAGTAGGTATGATGGTCGAATGAACCATCATGTATCACACAGGCTACATTTGAGCTGCCGCTAACCTTGCTAACATTATGGTCAAAGGGATGTGCTTACGAGCAATAATAGATTCAGGACGCCGCTAGCGTTCATTCTCGCTCCAGACTGTGGGGACGTCCTTAGGGTATTTTGGATCGGGTTGTGTCGATAAGAGTCCATCCTGCCGGATCTAAACCGGCAGGATGAGTTTAGCTCCGCTTCCACCCCGGAATAGCATCGCTTATCCGGATCCACTCCGCCCGGCGCGGATAACCGCCTAGTCCATGATACGAGAAATCAAACTCGCCACGAGATACCGTTAAGGGAGCTGCTAAGATCTCATTTCCAGTAGTAGCCCTTGAAAATAAATGACCTAAAACATAGAAATTTGTCTATGTTCATTAACGGAGTTCAAAACTAACGATGATATCTAACTAGGGAATCTTATTACAGAGATTGTGAATTATAGAACTCGTGCTCATTATCTCACTTCAAAAAATCCCATTTGGCCATTACCAGCTTGCGCATCACCATGGGCTCTATACTATTTTACGAGCCAGCTACTGAACATCAGGACCCATCGTTTGGCGCAACCGCCGCTAACCCCTTTACTACCACACCAAGGCCAGATGACCCTTATCGATATCAGATAGGATTTGGAAACAGATTCTACTCTGAAGCTGTGTATGTTATCATAGCCAATTCCAGAGAGAACTTATTTGTTTTTATTTTAGAGCTGACAGCAATGATCCTAGCCCCGACTCTCTACCGGAGAGCGGTCGCAATATTCCTCAGAGATGTCCTTATGACTTGTATCCCGAGCAGTTCAATGGAACTTCGTTCGTCTCAAGTCAAAAGACCATACAGCATGTGTATGGTTCCATTATGATCTATGATTTATCCTTTTAGCCATATGTGATGTGGGCTTAGTATTTACAGGTGGTTTTACCGCATCCGACCATCGGTTGCCCATCAGCCAATGAAGGAAATGCCACATGAACGACAGAACCATGATGTGAGGCTTTTATTAGAATCATATAGCTTAACTCACTAATTTTATTCAGCTGATTGCATTCTTCGACTCTACGAAAAGTGTCAAGTTCACACCCCTATCTTATGAGTGGGGCCCACTTAATCCGCCCTCAGCGGATAACAAGGTCACTTTCATCCAAGGTCTGAAGACCATCTCTGGCCATGGCAATCCGACGGCCAAGGAAGGCCTAGCAATGCATCAATACTCGGCCAATGCGTCGATGGTTAACCAAGCTTTCGTCAATAATGACGGCGATTTCCTCATTATTCCCCAAAAAGGGCGATTGGATATCCAGACGGAAAGCGGAAGGATTATGGTTCGGCCGGGCGAATTATTTGTGGTTCAAGCCGGTCTGAGATTCTCGGTCCACTTGCCCGACGGGGAATCAAATGGCTGTAAGTCTAACACGTTCAGGTAATACATGTCCACCCTGACAAGAGATATAGACGTCCAAGAGATTTTTGGAGGCCATTACGAGCTACCAGACCTTGGTCCCTTGGGGTCAAACTGCTTAGCTCATCCCAGGGATTTCGAGTTTCCCATCGCGAGTTTCGACATCGACATGTCGCAATGGGAGAGTGAGGACCCAATGAAATCCCCTCTACTTGGAACACCAGTTCTAATTCATCACAAATAGTTATAATTAAACTTGGAGGCGAGCTCTACTGTTATGAGCAAAGTCACACGCCATTCGATGTTGTTTCATGGCATGGGAAGTATGTACCCACTTTTCTCCTCCTGCATATTCAGGGGTACCTAAACTTGGTAGGCTAACCCCTGAGTCAGCTACGTCCCTTACAAATACGAGATCAATAAACTCGTAGCTCTAGTCTGCTCAACCAAAGAGCAACTCGATCCGAGTGCCTATTGTATACTCACAGCCAAATCGAAGATTCCTGGAGTATCCCTCACTGATTTCTGCGCCTTTACACCAAAGTGGCTGACGGCGACGAACGCCATTCGCCCACCGGTTAGTTTCGATATCCGTTCGCCTTCTCGCGTGTTACTGACCCATGAATAAGTACTACCACCGAACCATGGCCACCGAGATGATGGGTCTAATATTCGGAACATATGGCGGAAGCGCCAAGATCCTCGAAGCTGGCGGCCTTACATGCGACAGTAGCTACGTTGCACATGGCGGTAAATTTCTTGTTAAATGCATTGTATCATTTGAACATCTCGTATTGACAGAAATCTAGAATCCTACGACGCGTGGAAGAAGATGACAACTGAAGAGCAAGAGCCTGTCTTTGCCGGCGAGGGTACCATCAGCTTCATGTTCCACATGAGTTCGCACCTTGGTGTGACCCAATTTGCCATGAACCGCCACCCAAACCCACACCGTAAGTTACAGCACTCGATCATCCTTGGAATTCTTTACGGCTGACATGTACGCAGCTCCTCGGATCGGATTCTGGGATAATCTCCAAGGTGATTTTATGAATCACATTGATACGGTAAACAAGAAATTGGAGGCGGCAGGGCGGCCACCGCTGGGGAAAGGGAATAATTGAAGGGACTCATCCATATATGAATGTAGGGGTAGCGATGTACTCAACGGATAAAACAACATGTCAGAATCAATACATGACATTTAGAAGACCTGATTAATTTGTTCATAGCACCTGCCCAGGCACTATGTTTGAAAAACTACCTATTCATAGATAGATATGATCCCAACTGTTGGTCACGGTCATTATCAAACCATTAGGAGTGCACAGGTACCTACCCAGATACCTATCCATCAATATATTAAACCCCTGCCCAGGTAGGTAAGTTTCACGGCCACAAAATACCTACTTAGAATTACCCAGGCATTGTAGCTCTAGGTTGACAAATGTTTGATGCCCAATCTTAGTTCATTGGCAATATTTGAAGCATCATTTTATTTGCCCTGTGTGTCATATATCTATATTGTGGGTGGGATAGGTGCCTTGTTTCTCGTTGTGTTCCCTATCTCCTAGTGATATTATCATATAGTTACCCCTTCGTGCCTGTCGTTTCCTGAAGTACCCGCTCGGGAATTGGCCGAAGTGGGAATATTGCCTCAAATGCACTCATGAATCTAATGAGCGTTGACTCCTGCCCTGCTCCTGCAATTACCCCTAGGCCAAAGGGACGACTTAATTCCCCTTTCAGATGGTACCGGCCAAGCGGTACGTTCGCGATCGGATAACCTATGGATACCTGTATTAGCCGTCCTGGTTTAATCATCACATATATATGCTGTACATACCGGAAGCACAACTCAAGGAGCACATCGGGCTGTCCATTGGGCCAATTACTACATCAAGTTGGTGTTCTTTCATGACTTTATCAATTCCCCCTTTACCGACTCTCGCCATGTGCTCAACCGCCTTCTGGTAGGCTTCTTCTGAAGGCCTATCTCCTATGGCTTTCTCTAGCCATGACTGATCGGGTGCCTCTGCATAATTTTTAGCAATCATAGTTCAATATTGTCTTACGAGATGATTAGGCATACCCTTGGGAAGGCAGATATCAGAGTGCTTCAGGTTGAAGCGGACTATGTCGTCGAGAGTATGGATTCCAGCATCTTGATTAGAATATTGCCTCAAAAACTCATTGGCTGCCGCTCGATGTTCATATGCTACTTTTATTAGCCATTTCCGTGAATACAGCCGCGGTGCATGTTTTCATACTGTTGACAGTAGCGGGGGTCCACTCATCGTCTAAAGTTAACTCCGTCGGCGACGGTAAGTTGACTGGATGTTTCACAATAGCTCCATGTTTACGAATGATTTCTATGGTGTCGAGATAAGCGTTATCCTGTAATAGCAACATTAGCTGAGATAAACGTATTTCTACTAGTGCACCTCACATGCTGCTCTTTCGCTTCGTCGCTAGGAGTCCAGAAGTCCAACGGGAAGCGGAATAGGGTTGGATCAACGAAGCCAACTCTTAACCCATCAAACTTCTTGGTGAGAAATGGCATGTATCCATCAGGGGGTAAGCGGCTGCGAACTACGTCATCAACCAGAACAGTCAAGACAGCCGCAATATCTCGTGCCGACCTGGCCATAACTCCTGGAATATCACGTGTTTGAGATACCCGCCAACAGCCTTCTGCAGTGATGGATCCAAGCGTAGGCTTTAGGGCGTAAAGAGCTTGTCTGGAGGCCGGTTGAACAATGGAGCCATCTGTCTCGGTACCGATTCCAACAAGAGCGAAACCTGCAGAGACACTAACCGCCGATCCAGTTGACGAGCCTCCAGGACTCTGAAATATTTAGCTGGGGGTCATTACAATACCTACCTCGGAAAATACTTCAAGAAGTAGACTTACAGACGGCGAGAGGTCACCTTCTTCAAAATTCAACTCTTCATAGACGTAAGGTGAGATTGTCTGACCGCCCACAGGTGAAAACCCATCAATAAGCCCTTCACCCCTAATAATAATTAGCCTGGCTACGAAATGTGATTTTTAGAAAGTGACCAATGCCACGGAGACGTGAAGTACTTGAAAGCGCAGAATTCCTATACTCAGGTTAGCAGCAACTATCTGTCTAAGTGGGGTGCACTTACACTCAGATTAGCCTTGCCGATGATGATAGCACCCTTTTCAAGAAGCTGGAAATGCCCTAGTTAGTCCAGATTCTGTAAATCGTTGTTTATATATACCCTATCGATAATTGGTGCGTTCTTGATAACTCCAGCTCTAAGCACTGCGTGGTTGCCAGCGCTAGTGTTGAATCCCAGGTCTGGATTTGTAGCTATGCAATCCTACAATCATCAGTTCGTATAAATCCACGGATTCAAATGGTGACTCGTATTTACCTTGACAACAATAGGTATACCATGCAACTGGCTACGGACTTTTCCAGCAGCCCGTTCTTCATCCTTGTTCATCTCAAAGTCAGTCATTTCTCGCGTCATAAACCATGAAGCAACGCGAGAACCACCAGTCTTGTATTAAGATGGGTGATCAACGCTGAAAACAGCGTACCAATAGTTTTGCACGCTCTAGTAGTTTGTCCTGCGGTACGATAGATATCACAGCATGTAAATTTAGACCCTGGTCATTATGGTGTCCGATATGATCCAGAATGGAAGACACCAATGTCTGGGAGTCGATTTCGTTGTTCGTGAACTTCTCTTGGAATTCACAAGCATCAAGACGAAGTAGTAATGGAATCGGGACGGAAGCCATAGGGCGTTTTGCCCGGAAGAGACCGCAAAGCCATTCGATAAGTGGTGATACTGACATGGCAATCTAAGCTACTGAAAAGATTGCGTGAAGCAAGACCTACGGTGAAAAGAATGAAGAGATGTATGAAACGTGCAGCATTGACAGAGTCCGGGACTCGGGTCATTACATGTATTATCTCTTGGGTACCGAAGTACTTGTTTGAGTAATGGAAGTGCATCGCATGTGGGATTTACGGATACCGAAAGTGCAAACAATCAAATTATGCAGTGTAACCCGACATGTTGTGTCACCACACTGATTCATTCAGCATATGCCACCCACCTCATGATGATCATTCTTCATGTACACCTCCCAGCCTTGGCCCAAAAAGTGCCTGACAGTTCGGCTCCCATCAAGGCAGGCCAGCATGGCCCCCCAACCATTATCAGATCTCTGACAAACGACGTCTCAGATCTCTCCAAGTCACTTCGCGTCGGAATTATGCTACAATCAATAGATAGCGACAACTATACCATCTGGTTGGCTTCTGTGCACCTGAAATGAAACCCCAGCGTATCTCGTGGCGACCTCAGAATAATGATGAAGAAATGGGGCCGCTGCAGCCAGCCTCCTCGCAACCATCCTCGTCTAATCACCATAATCCCTGTTCGGCACTGCTCAATATTGAGATTGAAGGGACGAGTACACCAATAACGGAAGCCGCATTTGTCGACGAGGTTCTACAGAGCCGTACACGACATTTTGGGTCAACATATATGCCCAACGCTCTTCTACGCCAAGATGAACCTTTGGACAACCAATACAAGTCTTTTGTGTCTAAAGTTGTGCGTGTCATCTGCGATCAGTCCAGCTCTCGATTCTCTATTGATGACGTTATCGAGGATCTCTGTCGCACGGACTATGACTTAGTCAATGTAACAGACCCGACTATTCATTCACAACTCCGGCAGGCTGTTTTCGGAGCCGTCGGCCTCGTCACGTTTCTCTATGATGCTTCAGTGGACGACTACCAGCCAAACAGTTTCACCATTGATAATACTGGAAATGAATCTCTCCCCAGACGGGGCTCACTGACTCTGGCTCGCGATCGTCTATTCATACTACTGGCAGCTTTCGATGATATTTTTTTGTCTGCCGATTTCAATGACACGGACCCTGTTACCGAAAAGGAGGAGCCTCTCTATGTCTCCCGCCTTAGCTACGATTTTCTGTCTAATATTTGCGGCATGAGCATAGTGTGGACAGATAGTCTAGGCCTCCATCTCCACCTCAACCCAAACTCACGAGAATTGTTTTTATTTCGTTTTCCGTCCTTTTGCATCGTCAACCTGGATGAAAAGGCATCAAAATCAGTATTTCACCGGTATGTTATTCTGTAGATCAATAGGCTAATATACCTTCTAACATGTGTTAGTGTCCTCATGGAATATCATAGGACGACACAGGGTCACCAACATGGGCGGCAAGCACATAGTACTTCTCAAGCTTTTCTTCAAGAAGTCATCCACTCATATCGGGTAATCTTCTGTGATGGACCATCTAGGAAGAAGTTTGCATCCACATTGAAAGCCCGTGCTCATGCTGGCGAGAAAGTGGATCACGTACTCGTTCAGCTTTGTGAGCAAAGCAAGCTTACCACTACCCCGGCGATTTTCTCCCAGATGCAGGATCGCGACGTATACAACGCTCTAAACGACTTCCCCCTTCTTCGAAACCGCTTAGCAGCTTTGCAAAAGTACAGCATGAGACATGACCCGAAGTCGATACGACAAATTCTTCGTGATCGGCGGCATCCTCTAGAAAGTTTAAATATGAAAGCAGTGATCATTTTTGGAGTGTTAAGTCTTCTCATAGGGCTTTTACAAGTTATAGTTGGCGCAGCCCAGCTAGCATTTGCCATCAAACAAACACAGCTTAGTGCCAATCCGCGTCTCTAAGATTATATTTAAGGTGTTGGGGAGTTATCGGGTAAAGTAGAGTAAGGTTCAAGGGTTGTCGAATATTAGAATCAACATTTGTCTTCTATTTTAATCCGGCATTATAACTTTAGACAGTTATTTCAATTAGATGTTTACAAATGTGATGTGGAATGTAATTTTAATTCACTCAATTACCCAAGTAGGTAACTACCTAATCCAATCCATCTGATCATATAGTACTTGTTTTCTGAGTAAAGCTATAAATTTGACCTCGAAATGGATTTATGTCGTATAAATGTATCCCAGACTTCCCCCGACCTTCATGAAATTTATCGTTTTCTCTGGAACGATGTGAGATGGTGAAAATAGTATTAAGGGAACTCACTTACTTACCTAGGTAGGCAGTTGTTTAGCATAAAGGTCCGCCTAAGGTTTTGTGCTGATCTCTCTCTAGTTGAAGCCGAACTTCACCATCTTGGGATTGAACCGATCGATCAGATTTCAGCTTGACGAACTTCTTCCATGGCTGAGACCTCTCCTGCTCTGTAGGTGCCTGAAGAGGCTGTCCGAGGTTGCTCTGTTTGTTCGAAGGTTCCATTGTAGATACTCGAAAGCGGAGATTGTAATCTGATAATTCTATTCGCCGCGTTGGTCATTATGGATTATTCAAATCTGATTGTGGGAGAATAAACGGATGCTTTTATACTGTGTCCATTGGATCATTTCTCTTCCTTTGCCCCCCGAGACGGCAGCAGGAGCGGTCCTGTGTTGTGATGATTTGTGATAGTAGGTACATCTGTATAGGTGTAGGATTGATGGAGGGCATCAATACTGCGGTGCATCCTAACACAGTACACCCAGCCACCGACTGGTACCCAAAATATATCATCCAATCGATCCCGAACCAAGTAATAACAGCCTCGATCCTACCGACCAATCAACATTCAAGACGTTATCAATTGCTCGTGAGATTCAAACCGGTGTAATTGAGCTGAACCGGTGAACATGAGTTGAACCGGCGAAAATCAGTTGAGCCAGCGACGACGAGTTCGACCGGCGAAAATGAGACAGCTGATCTGGCGCCAAAATGACATAACTGGACCAATCAAAGAACCGCAGCCTGCTTAGAAGATTCTAATGCAATGTGGTGCGACCGGTACAAGAATATTAGTTTTGCTTTTGCGCCTACCTACCTCGCCACAAAAATGTGGCATGCTGACGACGCCCCCACGCTGGCCAGAGTTGCATTAATTGTGGTTGCACGACCTGCTGATTGGATCCTTTGTGCTGCAATCCACGTCGTACCCAGAAGGTAGGTACCTGCCTTAGCTATGTAGGGAGGGCAGCGTATCAGATAAATATGGATAAAACTAATAATACATTTCCGAGCCAATCACGAAAGTCTAACAAACGAAACCGGCAATTCCTCATGGTCGTTAGGTATCTAGGTATGTAACAGGTAGGTAGGTGGCATCTGTGAGGCATATTATTTCATTTCATAGGCGCCTCATATCATATCATTACTTAGGTACACTTCTACCTCCTTATCGAAAAGGTAGTAAAGAGAGGGCCAGAAAGATAGCTTTAGATCATGCTATAGGGCAAGTGATTTCATTCCAATGATTCAACGATAGCAACAACGAATTAACTTCGATCTGTTCATCCATACCATATTCTACTGGTATCTCCTTGTTACACTAGTCGTTTACTGGCGTGGCTGGCGTGACCGGTGTGAATACGATAGACCGGGTTTCAATACTCTCTCTCGGGACAGTTGTCGGGGGGCAGAATGGAAGGGTAATAGCTGCATGCGGTACGTCTAGATCGAGGTCAGTGATGAATAAGCACTGCGTAGTAAGAGGTAGGCATTACAGTTCTGTATCTTTTCAGGAGGGTGGGAATCGAATGCGAGGAAAATGCAAATCTCGTTACTTGTCTGATTCTTGAGATAATACCAGTGATGATTTTTGTTGTGCTTCAATTGGAATACCTCGACGGTGCTGATAACGGACACGTGGTCAGAAGCAAGCAGGTCGTCATTATCAACAGTCCGAAAATCGCAGAGACCTAGCGGACTGTCGACAACGGGACTTGTTATGGGACGCCAAACGCTGAGAGATGTCAGTCGACGTGGAATCAACAGAAGCTTTTAGCGCTCTTACTTAATGATTCGAGCCCTCCATTCCCCCGACGCAAACTTTCTGAATTCCGCATCAGACAAGTGACGCTTGATCCTACCCCAGCCACCACTGGGTGTATGGTCTGCAAATGTTAGCGAAGGACTGAATATAAAGAACGTGACTTACCTGTGTGTACAAGCGTGACAGGCGGGGATGGAACCGATCTACTAGATGACATCGACTCTTCCTGAGAATATGGGCGATTCATCCTTCGCTGGTGTTTGCATGAGCAGGAGTCAAGGGGAAGTTGGCTATGAATAATCCTTACCCGAACGTCATAGCATATTACGTGGGGTGTGTTGAACATTTGTTTTAGTAGACCATTGACCTCGGTAGCGTAAGAATGCATCATGTCGTCCTCCTCAACGACCGGAACCTGGGACGTATGCTTCATATAGCAAAACGAGTGCTCGTGGAGCGAGAAATTGCTCTCCCTCCCGCGAATATCTTCTAGTTGGCATGCGATATTATGCGGTTCATATACAACATTGGTAAGATCGCTTTGGGGGAGTCCTTCAACTTGATATAGCTCGTATGGTTTCTCAGTCTTGAAGATTTCTAAGTCCGCAGTGTAGTCGACATATGCTGCGAATGGCTCCTGGATTGATGAGAAAGCCATTGCTAGCAGAAGCAATATATCGCTTGACAAAAGACGAGTATTCAAATCATTGGTGAATGAGGTAATTAAGGAAGATTTTATATTAAATTTGAAGCGGCGAAGAGCAATATCCTCACTATCCTGAGCTATGTAACCCTCGAAGCTCCAGGAGATACGATCACTTGCTGATATAGCTATGTGACACAAGATGTACATGTAACCATAACTTGAGGACCTAATTGGTCTGTTTTATACAATGACCCCATGCATAATGATAATGTGGCGGGTGGCATTGACTCCCATTTTGTACAGTCACATAAGATTTCCGTTCCCCTCGGGCAACTACGGATATGTACATATCAACCTGGAGCTAATGTAGCGCAACACGAAAATGCAAATAGCATAAGAAGGGAGGGTAAGCCTTCTTTTCAAAAAGAGGCTCTGCTTGTTTGGGGGGGTTGTCTGCCCCCCGCTCCATTTGGACAGGTATGTAGGCTGTCGAGCTTGTAAATTGCCCGCGAAGAAACAATGAGGTTCGAGGAGTTCCTGATCAAAACACCCTCTGGTATGAGTCCGGAAGACAAGAACTCGCTTACCGGAATTATGCAGGGACTCGATTAGTGAGAGTTTACCCGAACATTCCGTAGCTTTTTACTAATAGATTGCAGTGACCGAATCTACATTGAAACCTGGAGGTCTACAATTACACGTTGCGAAAGCAAATTGGAACGACGCGATCTCCGGGACGCACTCCTCATTAAATCTGCAGAGCACTTCCGTAAATATATCGACGACACGCTGCGCAAGTACGAGGATCAATCGGCAGAAACAGAGGTTCTTATGCTTCTAATCCCCACTTTGGACCACTATGAGCAATTCGCCAACTCCTTCGTTCATCTTATGCACAACGAGATTGAAGTTTCCATGATGTGGGGTCTATTGCATCTAGTCTTGAAGGTATCCTTATATTCTACGTCAAATCTTAGCCGTGTTCGTGTTATTAATTGGATATGTGTATTAGTTAGCTCTAGACTCGGCCGAAACCCTGGACCGGATCAATCGCATGGTGAAATCTATTGGGACGAAGATGGAGTATATGAATGAAACCATGGACAACTTCGAGAATAAAGAGCAGATGAAGAATAGCTACGTGAGCGTCTCGACAGAGTTGGTGAACTTATGGCTAAACATCATATCAACCTTCCGGGACACCACTGTTGGTAGACTCAAGCCACTGAAATGGGATGAGATCATGTCCAGATCCAACGAGGTCTTAGGTCAATTACAGGAGGCAACCAATCGAATCAACCGCGCTTTGACATTTGATGTTTCGAAATCCCACAGAGATGAGTTTGATAGACTGCAAGCTCTCCTGCGGTCTGAAACAGCCACTTTATCTCATACCCAGGCGACTTTTCCGTGTCACATGTTGCCCAGCCCTCAGAATCATCGCTTTTTCGGCCGTGTCACCGAGTTGGACGAGATACACAAATCTCTCAAATCCGAGATCTCACATAAGAGACTAAATTCGATCGCTATACATGGCCTGGGAGGTGTAGGAAAAAGCCAGATCGCATTGATGTACGCATATCAGCATGTACAGGACTATGATGCCATCTTCTGGTTCTGTGCCCAGACGTTAGCTAGCCTGGAGCAGAGTGTAAACGAAGCTGTCCGGCTGTTACGTATTGATGAACCGAGTGCGGATGCGAAAAATCTAGTCGTATTTCATGACTGGTTACAGAGCACAGGTATGTATCATATCCCCCATCGCTACATGTCTAATATTGGTAGATCGATCTTGGCTTTTGATATTTGACAACGCGGAGAATGCGAAATGGGTCAATGCTTACTGGCCACACGCCGTTTCGGATAGAGGATCGGCTCTTATAACTAGTAAGAGTTCAGTATTTGGTATGCATCCGGCTAGGATGTCCTTGCCAATTAGCCCCTTCGACAAGAACGATGGCGCTGCGTTTATCTTCCATCTCCTTCACATTGATACTCCGTCAATAGAGGACCAAGAGGCAGCACGCAGCCTGTCAACCATAGTAGGGGGTCATGTCCTCGCCTTGACGCAAGCTACTTCACTGTTATATAAGAAAAAATGGTCCATCACTAAGTACCTCGAAATGCATGCTCGCTATCCTCACCGAATTCGAGATTGCCATAGCATGGAATGGATGCATGCAGGCTACACCGAGGGTATCAAAACAGTATTTTTGATGTCATTTCAGAGTCTCTCGGAGTCTGCGCTGACTATGCTGAGTATACTGGCCCTCATAGCCCCTGACGCCATACCGGAATCTTTATTTGTCAAAGAATCAGTTCAATTGCCTCCACGACTGCACTTTTGTGAGGATGAATTCGAGTATGCAGACACCTCATTTCCCCACCATACTTACCTAGGTATCACTAATCTTTCTTCAGAGTCTCGGAAGTAGTCGAAGAGCTCGCCGGTCTGGCACTTGTGAATCGCAACTCTGAAACTGACAGATTATCAGTACACCGCCTAGTTCAGTCAGAAATGCGATATCACATTCGAGAAAATATCCAAAACGCATTCGACGACGCCTCCTTGCTTCTATTCCATGCATTTCCTCAACAAGTACATGGCAGAACCTTTCAGCCCCAGTTCCCCCAATGTGAAATGTTTATTCAGCATTTATATTCTTTGAGAGACCACTTGAGTCGCTCTACCGCATCGAGTAGTAGCCTTCAGCCTTCAGCCCAGCTCTGCCGTCTGATGTGTAATGCAGCTTATTATCTTGTGGAAAAGGGCGTGACGAAGGAGCTAGAAAAGACAATAAGTGTTGCTATGGATGCTTTCCGTTCAAGCCATCTCATAGTGACAGACCCCTTGGCGTACGCTCATCTATGCAACTCGGCAGCTTTGGAGAGAGAAATGAGTGGAGATTTTGTTTCGTCGAAGACATTCCTAGAAACTTCTAGGGACATTCGTTGCAGAGAGTTGCCTCCCGGCCATGAGGACATATGGGTCGTAATGAACAACCTTGGTAACCTCGCCTTGTCAATGGGTCGACCCCATGAAGCACTGAGATATCACTTAATCTGCAAGGATACAGTGAACACGGCGGTGACCAGAAACGTGGCGATAAACGCCAATAATATCACGAGAGCATATACCGCGCTTGGCAGATTCAGTGATGCGATGGATCATCTCAATAAGTCCAAGGCATTGTTCGCTAGTTCTGAACTAGGATTTCGGTAAGATACCTACCTCCTTATCCTATCTAAACCGATGCATATTTTGACTGGGTATTAGGAACTACTACTACTGGGCTGGGAATCTTTATTTAGCTCAGGGAAACTTAGAGGAGGCTACGGCAATGTACAAAAGCGGCCAGGAAGTTCTAGCTGCATGTGGTGAGGCTCTGTCCCCTGATATGGCGACCTGCTATTACAAATTGGGGATTATACACCTAAGGCAGTACCACATCCATAAAGATCCAGAGCATCTATCTAGTTGCATGTATGTACACACAGCTTCTGATTGGAAGATTGACTACTAACGGCATTTAAAAGTAAAACGTTTCGGGAAGCTATCACAATGATGGAACTTGGAAAAGTGGCAGACTGCGAGGTTGCAAGAGCCAGCTACATGCTGTCCATATCACTCTCGATACGAGGTGATGACCAAGAAGCACGAAAGTGGCGCGAGAAGGCGGAAGCAACGCGCAAGAAGCTGCAGGGAGAAAGCTATTACACAGATGCCCATGGTGAGTGGACGTACGATATGCTTGTCGAGTCTTGGGTACGCTAAGATTGTAGGGGGAAGTGGGAGCGGAAGCAGGACAGGAGAAAACTGATATCTATTCTATAGACTGAATGATGATTACTAGAATGACTACTTTATCAATGTCGTTTATGGTCGCTATGCACGTATTTGTCTTTCTATGCTATCCAATCCACTTCTGGCTCAGGTAGCAGTGTAGGCGACTAAATGTACGCTTCCGCCGGCCTGGTTTCTGGCTCTGCCTAGTCAGGCGCTGAGGTTTTTTAAAAACCAAAACGCGCCCCTGGTGCATGCCGCCAGCATTTTATTGAAGCTCCGCTTATGTAACAGGGCTACTTGGCATGATTACGTAAGGATCCGTGACAGACGCCCGTACTAATTGTCGGCAGGTATCAGGTCCTACTCACGGTTCTAGTCATAGTCCTGGCTCTAGGAAACTCCTATGATCAATGCGACAAAAAGCCACGGTAGTTTCCTGAAGGCCAATCTTCATTAGAAGTTTGTGCAGGTTGGCAGGGCCGTCAAGATCGCCTCAGGTTTCCCTAATACTAAGTTTTCTTGCTGGCACGGAATGTGAAAGCCTCAAAATCTCAGGGGTAGTGAGCACCTATCAGCAGACCGTCTGCCAACAGCATTCTCATGATACCAACCTTTGCCTACCTAATATATACAACAGCATAGAATGTGCTTTCAAACGAAATGAAGCGAAACTGTGAGTTGATTTATTGTTGTTTCACGGTTTTTCTGAGACGCTCCGCTTATGTAATATAATTACGTAATAGTTTGTGATATACATTTTACGTAAATCGAAATTCAAACGCATTTATTTTTAAAATTATTTCGTAAACGGCGATGTTTTTTTTTTATTTAATCGTGATAAAATAAA
>JAOXNQ010004595.1:0-25676 GCA_028571165.1 Hypoxylon perforatum
TTTTTATTTATTATTATTAATTCCTATCCGCCGAGGGATTTATGAAATCGAATTGCGGTGTAAATTATCATTATCATCGTTTACTAATGGAATCTCACATTATATTATCAATATGGTCTCGCACCGCACACGCCGTCCTGAACGATAGTACCATTTGTGTAACATGTCGGGAATTATTTACTCAGAAAAATGCAATCCAAGATTTCAAGCAATCCAGGAGCAGAGGGGATGTTGAAGAATCTGCGGACCAAGGCTGCAACTTATGCAAGAGCCTATCGTACGGCGCCAATCAAGGTTATATATCACATCCAGGCCCCCGTCATCGTAAGATCGAACTATCGACTAGAAAAGGGTTCCCACAGCTAGATATAAACAAGATATCCCCCTTTCATCCTTCCAGAACTCATCCTTCCAGCATTCGCGAGCACGACATAATATTTCAAGTTGATGGCTTTCATCAAAAAGGGATTATTGGGCCTCACAGCTTATCTCAACGAAGCTTGATGTTTGTTTCCGGTCTGATAGATCAATGCACGTCGACACATCAAATTTGCGGCAAAGGGGATGAATCCCTCTTACCTAAACGCATCATATCTATCGGCTCGAAGTCTAGCCAACTCATTAAGCTAGTCGAGGATTCACAAGTCAGAGCCCGCTACGCATGTCTAAGCCACTGCTGGGGAAACATAAAATCCATCGAAAGTACGAAAACAAATATCAACGATCATAAATCGAATCTCTCCTGGGACTCATTGCCAAAAATGTACCGGGACGCCATCACATTTTGTTGGGAACTAAATATTCAGTATATATGGATCGATGCCCTCTGTATAATTCAAGATGATGTAAATGACTGGCAACAGGAGTCATCTAAAATGGCGTCTATATACGGAACGCGCTACCAAAAGTTCTTTCCATAGTGACCAGCCATGCGATACCATAAGGCACACTGTGCTTACAGCCAGCTGTTTGACAGCTGCTAGCCAGCTGTGGCCAGGTGCAAGCAGCTGCGCATAAGCTGCCGCAGCTGGTCACAGCTGTTCCCAGCTGTATGCCGGCACTGTGCAGCCTTACAGTATTGCACTGCTGGTGACACTATGGAAAGAACTTTTGGTAGAGCGTTCCGTATGAAAATTCTTTTATCACTCTCGCAGCAACAGGTGCTCCTAACCACGAAAGCCCTTGCTCAACTCAACTGGCACCTCAGCATCATCTTAAAGAAATCGGCAGGATCTGTCCAGACAACTCGTCAACGTCGTTTCCGATTTTATAAGAGAGGCACTTCCTCATCCAGAAGACATCGCCAAGCGCCTCCCATCCCGAATCAACAGGGAGGCCTTCCCACTTCTTTCTCGTGCATGGGTCTTTCAAGAACGCATACTTTCCCCAAGAGTGCTTCATTTTCTTCCTAATGAACTAATGTGGGAGTGTAAACATGGTGTTGAGTGTGAGTGTCAGCACATTAACCCTGGTGAGAGACTATCACAAACTTGTGTTTCCGGCGTTTTTGGAATACGATCTTACAAAGAAGTATGTGCACAATGTGAAGTGGTGGACAGATGGAGGACAATTTTGGATAGCTACACTCAGCTCGATTTGACTTATCCTAAGGATAGACTTCCGGCTATATCGGGTTTAGCTCAGAAGATGCAACAAATTCGAAGCGATCGATATCTAGCAGGCATTTGGGAAAACGACATGCCGCCTGCATTGTTTTGGCGCGGCCCCTATCGGAAGGCCGAAAAGGTTTGTTTACCAAGGCCTGAAGATTCCGGGGCGCCGACTTGGTCGTGGGCATCCATCGCCCGTAAAGACCGTATTGGAATCAAACCTTATGACCGCCCTAAGTGTTCGGAATTTGTCGGACAAATGTTTCCCGTCAAGTTTATCAGAGCAAACGTCAAGCCGGCCACCATCGACCCATATGGGCCAACCAAACCTCTAGCCGAAGTGATAGTTTCCGCCAAAGTGAGCCCGGGCACTTTGCGGTGTTGGGGCCACCAGCATTATGTCGTATATCCTCAACGTATGGTGATGGGAGAGATAAAATTCGATCCAGATTACGACTTCCGGTATCCAGGCAAATATCAGGTACATGACGGTGCAGCTCTTATTTGCATTTATCACGATATTATAGACTCCAAAGGTCCTGTACAATTTCTTGTTCTCAAAGTCATCGATGAACAAAATGAGAGATATCAACGATTAGGGTTTGGACGTGTTTGGGATGACGAGGCTATCAAATTGAAAAAGATGGGCTCTAAGATACCGTTCTTCACGAAGACTATTACGCTCGTCTGATTTATCACAAGGCCTGCCGAAGCTTTGAAAGATAAAATACCTAGTATTAGGTTTATGTCTAGCTGCTTTTCGCTTTAAGTCTTCTTACTTATCAATAAGACCCATTGATACGCTAGGTAATACAGGACACACATTTCTGCTTTGTTTCAAGTGTGATAATAGTTATTTAATTTGAGCAGAGGGAAATTGGTACGCGGAGCCGCCTAGTAACAGCCCTACAGCAGTAGATTTCGGCTATATATAATGCTATCCTCAAACAGGGACATCTCCGCATAGGCTTGACTTTGTGTTCCACTTCTAAGATAGCGTCACGTATATGTGTCTAGCAAATCTGTGTCATATCTTATGTACATATATATCGTGTCTGGTCTTAGCCCTTGAAGCCATTTAGCTTTGTAGGCCTCATCCCTTCTTTTGTTTTACGGATAGGATGAGGAATCAGCAAGATAATAGCTGGATAGGATAGGTAGCCATTGGTCAGGGTAGCAAGGGTTAGGCCTACCCCGGGAGCTATGGCCCTCTGAGGCTCTTGAGATGAGTCCCTTTGTCCTCACCTCCTGCATGTAGCAGTTAGGTTAGTAGCTCTTTATGCAACAACGTTGTTGTTTACTTACCGCTTGACTGTCATCATGTCACAATTATCCATTTAACTTACTCGCTACTCAATTGATTCCTACCCCTAGGCACCTTGAACCTTACAGTTATCATAGCTATTATACCACGATTTGCCATTTTGAATCCTCCGATTGCTATCCTACCCCTTGCTAGCTCTTAGCTCCAACCCCTGCCTGGTCTGTCCGGGAGGATTCCTGATCCACGTGTGTTTCACGTTTAGCTAGACTTTGGACATTGGTAGTGTATCAATCGCGTATATGTTGAAAAGTCGTCGCGGCGACGGTACTTACAATTTGTCCCCGGGCGGATGACTGAAGAGTTACATGGAGATGCTTAAAACCCTGATGAGCCAAAAGTTTGAGGCAAAAATGAAACGAATCCCATTATATTGCTAGACCGGAGGAATCCTTCGGAGGAAATTGGGTAACCCTTTCATCAGAACATGCAAGCCATCTACAACAACAAGCTCGCGACTGATCAGTACATAATGCCGTAGACTGCGCCAGGTACTTACTACCTATGCAGGTCAACTTCAGATATCCTAATTTCAACTATCAACTACATAATTCCCAAGCACCACGATGAGGGTTACATACATTTCCGCTACTATTGCCTTTGGCACGGCCACTCTCGCCCAACCGCCTCCGCCTCATCCCCAACAGGCCGTCGCGTTTGAGCCTGCTGGGCCAAATGATGGTATGACACCTAAACCTCTGACTTTTGTAAAATATCTAATTCAGTAGTCCGGAGTCCTTGTCCTATACTTAACGCATTCGCGAATCACGGATACCTCCCACATTCCGGTAAGGCAATCGACCAAAACACGACAATAAACGCTTTAAAAACCGCTTTGAACATCGACCCGAGTTTCGGTGTTACTCTATTCAATAATGCGCTGAGCACGAACCCCCAACCAAATGCGACGACATATGACCTGGACCATCTTAGTCGTCACAACCTCGGGGAGCACGACGGTAGTTTAAGGTAAGCCTAGACTCTAACTAGCTCCTCTTTACTCTATTCGACGTTGAAGCAACAGCTTGTTCAAATAGCTAACATGGAACTTTATAGTCGCCAAGACGAGTTCTTTGGAGACCAAGCGGTATTCGACGAGGCTGTCTTCAATCAGACGATGTCGTTTTACACTGGAGATATCATCACCATGCAGATGGCAGCAAACGCTCGAGCCTCTCGCATGTAAGTGTCATCTACGCAAGACCAATATAGCAACTGCTAATCTTCCTGCCGTAAAGCATGACCTCCAACCTTACGAACCCCAACTTCACCCTCTCGGATGCAGGCTCAGGCGCTAGCATGACGGAAACGGCACTCTACGTTACCAACCTAGGCGACAAGAAAGCCGCGGCAGTACCCAAATCCTGGGTTCAATACTTGTTCCGTAAGGCAGACTATCACATACCGTATCGAGTTAGAGACTAATAAAAACACAGAAAATGAGCGTCTTCCTTACGAGCTAGGATTCAAGGCGCAGGCCGAGCCTTATACGGCCGATGACCTGAATAATGCTATCGCGAAGATCCAGGCTGCACAACATTTCCCCCAGTCGCCGGGCGTGGGCTTGTAATACATGGGGCATCTGTACTTTTAGGGGTATTGTCATAGTTCTGGTGCTATCACGGCGTTTCGGGTGGCTTTTCTAAAGGGGATTACGTAATGGTGTTATGTAAGCGGAGCGTCAACAAAATGCTGGCGATACGCGCCAGGGGCGCGTTTTTACCTAGCTTTTTATTTTAATTTTTTTTATAGAAATGGCATACGATCATACTTTCTAAGGACGTGTCAACCACTTAGGCTTTTGCAGCTCCTATTTCAACGCATACACCTCATATTCACGCTTTACAAATTCAAGCTTCAAAGAAACTCGCAAACGCGGGCCTACAAGAAGCCTCGTAAACCACCATTTCTGGTGCTAACACTAATTAGATTATGAAATATTAGAGATGGCCAATCTGCACAAGTTTGTTTTTGATCTAAATACTACCTATCCATCAGGACGAAAGTTGCGAATGGGCCCCTATTTAACATTGAGTTGCTGACTCATCATAGCGGTGCATGTTGGGTGTATTACGTGATCCAAGGGGTATGTTATGTAATCAAGCGATATTCTAGCTTCGCCGATCCTCGCCAGCCCCCTGTTTTTCTTTTTAACATCCATACAATTACTTACCCCTATACACGGCTTGAGTCGAGTTCCTAAAGACGCTATTGATCACACCTACACATACGTATACTAGTGCCCATAATGACGTGCAGTCGGTTCCCGCGTCGTTCCATAGGATTAGGTCGGTGACGCTTATGCCGTTCCGCGACGCGATCGCGCTGCAGGAATCACCCTTGTTGACGAAATCGAACTTGTTGCAGTTCGGTACCATACCGGGCTGCGTCGGCGTCGGAGTGGAAACCCCGTTCCCGGTAGCGGTCGTGGTCGTGCTTGTGCTCAGTGTTGTGCTGGTACCGACGACTCCCACACACACGTAGACCTCTGCCCAGAGAGAAGTGCAGTCCGTTCCGGCATTGTTCCAGTCGATTAGATTGGCGATGGTGATGCCGTTACGGGTGGCGATCACACTACAGCTATCCCCTTTGTTGACGTAGTCAAACTTGTTACAGTTGCTGACCATGCCTGGCTGCGTTGGAGTTGGGGTTGTTATGCCGTTGCCGCTGGTGGTTGTTGTTGTTGATGTTGTAGTAGTGGTGGTAGTGCCGGTCCCGATCACGCCGACGCAAACGTAGACTTTCCCCCAGAGCGATGTACAGTCTGGTCCGGCACTGTTCCACTCTATGAGTTGATCTACAGTGATACCATTACGTGTAGCGACGACGCTGCAGGAATCGCCAGTAGCAACGAAGTCGAACTTGTTACAATTACTGACCATGCCTGGCTGAGTAGGAGTCGGAGTCGAAATGCCATTGCCAGTGGTTGTTGAAGCTGTGGTGCTTGTGGTGCTAGTCCCGATCACCCCAACGCAGACGTACACTTTCCCCCAAAGCGCCGTGCAGTCTGGGCCAGCACTATTCCACTCTGAGAGCTGGTCCACAGTGATGCCATTGCGAGCAGCGACGGTGCTGCAGCTGTCTCCGGTAGCAACGAAGTCAAACTTGTTGCAGTTGCTGACCATACCCGGCTGGGTGGGCGTTGGGGTGGTTATGCCATTGCCCGTCGTCGTGCTGGCTGGCGCGCTGCTGGTACTTGTGCTGGTAACCGGCGGGACGCCGTAGTTCCGTTCCACACAGTATGACTGGCCGGCATTGAGGGTGCACTCTGTGCCAACCGACGGGTTCTAGAGCTGTTAGTGACGATGCCCGGCTTTGTTCAAGGTTTTCGACACATACATAGACGAGCTCGAAGTCGCTAACACTGATTCCGTTAGTGTCTGCAATGGCTGCGCAAGTGTCGGTACTTGTCGCGATGATCCACCACGAACAGTCTGAGACTGTGCTGGGATCAGCGGATGTAGGAGGGTCTTGGAGGTATGCCGTCCCCAAAGTAGCAAAGAGGCCTAGCTGTGCAAGAAGGTGAGTGAGGACCTTCATATTGAGATGCAGGGACGCGGCAACAAGATGATATTTAGGAACACTGTGCTCAAGTAGTGGGATTCTGAAACACCGGAGTAGACATCCCAAGCAAGAGCGTTGCTTATTTATACTCGTGTCGTTAAGAGATACAGAAGAAGTCTTCTAACTGAGTTTAAGACCACGACAGAGGCACGCAGTGCCATGAGACCAAGGTGATGCCACGGAACAGTGGAAGCAAGGCTTTGGATTCGGGTTCTATCTCGGCCCTGGAATATTACATGATGAATACCTGGTAGTATCCTGTGATCAACGCCAGGCGGTCAGGTCCAGACCGAGGTGGACATGCTGTGCCTCCTTGTCCTTTGTGAACTATTGAATTTGTTGGAGGGTTGCTCGGAGCGTTGGAAGCAACTGAAGGATTCTTAACCCAGATTTGCTTACAATCTCAACAGGCAACATGGTGTGATACGTAAACCAGATGATGTTCGATGTACCGACTACATGCTAGCTACCGACCGGAAGTTAATATGGATAACAAATATGTGTTCTCAATTTTGAATTACAACCAACAAGCGACATCGCTTATTTACGGTTACTAAGAGCTCAATGTGATGGCGAAAGGAGAGCTTTATTCAGATAAGCTTCTCAAATAAGCCCTTCTTAGCAAGAGTGTGCTTTTCAAGGCCACTGACCATTTCTCTCAAGTTTCGAAGTCTGAGTTACCTTCAACTCTCTAGCGGTAATCATCTCGAGAGGCCCAGCTTGTTATATCACTATCGCTAATATTTGTTTACTGTCAACATGAGCACCCGCCTTTGGGTTTTTGGACTTACCGTCTTCTTTGCCTCCCTCCTGCTCGCCACGCCAGGAGATGCCACCCAGTTCCGTGCAAGATCTCATGGCAGACTAAAGGCTGAACCTCTACCCTTAGCATCGTCAATGAATCTTCGATTCGGTGTTACAGTGGACAGGTTTTCGGTCGTCGATCCGAAGCGTTCAACGGTTAATATGACTGATATTCACACTCGCCACTTACACAAGCTGGCACGGCGAGTCGACTGTGATGATCCCACATCGGAGGAACAGGAGTGTCGTCGTCCTCCAACTTTCCCGATGCCAGCATGCTTCTGGTGTCCCAAGCCTGCCGTCCAGGACGGTAACGCAAAACAGCTTCTAGCACAGTTCACCACCGACGAGTTTAAGAAGCGTACGCGCGCCACGCGCGCCGACCTCGTGGACACGTGTATGTTTTACAGCAGAGCGATAAACCAGCCACCCAAGAAACTCTCCCGCTTAGCGACCCAGCTCGCGTGCCAGTACAACAAGTACTCGATATGGCACCTCTGGCCTAATAAGGCGAATCATGAGGAAAACAATGCCTTCTTCGACTTCTACGGCATGTTCGACCCCAGCAGCCCGCTGTTCCCGATCACGAAGTTGGATCCTGTCAAAAATACCGATCCGCCGAAGCCGCAGTTTATTGTTTACTTTGAGAACATGTCTGAGGCCATGGCGCAGATGTGCACTGGGAAAATATACCTACTCACGCAGACGCCGCAGAACTTGGCGCAGTACGGCGTTCCGCCGCTGGCGCCCAATATCTGGATCGAGAAGGAGCTACCGGCACTGCGGAATCACTTACGAGAGTTGAACGACGTCCTGATAGCCATTGACGCGACGCAGCTGCCCACTGTGATAGCGTGGCGGGTCAACTGGCGTACTCTAGATTCAGAAGGTATTGGAACATTTCCAAATCGTAAAGAGGAGATTTGGGTGCCGTACAACATGACTGAGGAACTTGCATACGGCCCTATGACTCAGCAGAGAGCCAATTTGTGCGAAAACTCGGCCATCGACGAGGAGCCGGATGACTACGACTTTTTCGGTTAATGTAAGGTGGAATTGGATTGCATAGCCACCCTAATAAAGGAGGTAGCCTGCCTATGAACTTCCTGTGGCTCATCCATTTTCTAGACCAATTATATTATTACTGACAATTGAGCTGCGCCCCTTTTCGATGGGCGCAATACCTTACCCTCCTAAAACTTTCTCTCTACATGATGTAACCATCTCTAATGCTAGATTGGTACCGACACGCATGTTGGTACTAAAGTGTATAAACCGGCTGGCCTTGGCATTCCTCCCATAAATTTGGTGTGATGCCAATTTGATTCAAATAGGTACTTTCTTTTCCGCTCCAACATTAACTCCCAAGAGATTCAACTTGATGTGCTCGTATTACCGCCGACTTTGTTCCATCTTCACAGCTAAGGTGCTTAGTAATTCCATTGTGACCAACACTATGTATCTCAACCGCAGAAACAATAGTGCCGAGTCAAACCTGGCCGAGATCCAGGAAGAGCTAGAGCAGGTGGATGAAGAGTGCTTCAGTTGGGCTACGGCCAAACTCGCGCTCGGACATATCACCCTCGAGGACTATTTCGACCGCCTGATCGATCACATCCGAGAGGGCGGGGCTCGTCACACTTGGGACAAGTCCAACTCCAACATCATTCATACCCTACAAGGAGATCTTATCGCCGGAGCGTTTAAGTCTAGAATGTTGAAGCGTAATATCGGGAAGATATCGCATGCAGGTAAGATGCCCGCTGTCAAGCTGATGGACCAACAACGTCGGTGTGAGCCGACTTCCCCTGTATATTGTGCTGATTCTGATATTCATGGTGCTACTTTTAGACGGTGAGCAGCTCAAGGTCCTGTGCCTCCTTTTTTATCACGAGGCTGCGGTTATCGAGCTGCAACGTCGTGTCGAGCCCGACGTTGGAGTAACATTAGCTTCGCTCCCGCCGTGGACTATCGACGTCCTAGGCATTATTGCTTACGCACGGCGGCACGCGGACGTCCTTGAGCACCTAGTTGAGAATTACAGAGCATCCACAACGACTGCCAAGACCAGCTTCGACCTAATCAACATGTCGACCATCTCCACTCGGATGAGCTCTGGCTCGGAAGCCTTCCAGCACTCGCGCAACAGCCCACACAACCGCGAGCTAGAGTGGCGGCTATGGACGGCTTTGCTAAAAGCAGAACCCGGTACCTGGCTTCACTACCCCCTGCTCGAGACCACCGACGCTGCGGGAATACCGGAAGGTTTGGATGACGGTCTGGCCTGGCTGGCAAAGTGGTGGCCGAACAACTATCAGCTCCGCGATTCCCCGGCGCTTGCCGAATACTTGCGTGCCCTGAGCCCGCGCGGCGTAAAGCTCAGCGCACAATCCATCTCACAATTCCTGTCCGCCACTGCGGGCACCAGCATCAACTTCTGTAGGGACGGACGCATCGTACCCGTCAGCGCCGCGGCAGCTCGTACCATGCTAGAATGCTTTCCACTAGAGAGCATGCTGTCAAATGACCACCCCGACGCCGACTCAGCCGAGCTGGCGCTGCCGATTACGCAGTGGCCTACTAACAACCCGGATAGGCTGGTCGTCATGGAGATGCTTCTGGAACAGGGACTCCTGGTCGACGGGAACCTGGCGTATTACCGCCGTTGGAACGACGGTAGCGGCATCTCATCGCTGGCGATGCGGACGGAGGAGCAGTTGCAGGACACGTGTCTGATCAAGGCGGCCGAGCGCGGGGATACCAAGATGGTTGAGCTGCTCGTCAGGTACGGGGCAAAGAGAGACGTGCAAGGCGCGCACGGGTATACGGCCGCAGAACGCGCGCGAATTAAGGGGCATCCGAAAATCGCCAAGTACTTAGAGACTCTGGAAGACTAGGCTGGCTTAAAAAGGGCTATATGCGTGGGCTTGTACTGGCTACCTACATACTGGATACTGCGATTTTATTTGAGAAAGCTTATGTCATGGCCCCTGATGTAACTATCATACCCTTACGTAACTATACTACGTAAGCGGAATGTCTATAAAAGCGCCAGGGACGCGTTCTTTTATTTCTTAAAGACCTGCGAAACAATAATTTCTTGAGCCATGACAGTCTAAAAGCATTATATCTTAACGTCCAGGTCTTTGCACACTCTAAGCCAGTCGTATTTGTAGTCTGAAGCACACAGGATGAAATGGAGGCTTGGCACATGCCATCAACCCGGGAAACCTGGGATCAACCCGGGAAACCTGGGTGGAAGGTTGGGGTCCCAACGCAGTAGTCATAGCCTTGCACGATACCCGAACCTGGTCATGCAGTTTTGGTTAGTAAAACGTTCCGGGTGCAGCTTCATCTCAAAGAAGGACTATACTCACAGTCGCTATTCAGAGTAGGGTTCCAAGCGACGAATCGAGCGTGATCCAGCTTGTACTTGCTCTCAAAGATACCGCACGGATTATCGGCCGCTGTGCCACGCAGATAAGGATGTCAGCAATGCTTCATCAGATGAGAAGGGGGGTGCCGAAAAGCAGGGTCTGGTAACGTACGATTGGTGTCGTTGGCCATCGACCAGTATGCGCAGTTTGAGATCTCGCCTGCGGGCCGATAATGCTCGACTGAGGCGCAGTAGGTCACCCCCTGACGGAAACCCGAGCAGTCGGTACCAACCGAGGGATTCCACGCCGTAAACGCAGCCTGGGTGATGTTGTAGCGCTGCAGGTACATGCCACAGGTCCACCCCGGCTCCGCGAGCGCAGGGAAAACACAGGACAGCGTCGTGTCATCCGGCAAAGAGGCCGTCGGCACGACGCAGTACTGGTAAGCGAAGGAGAGCTCGCACGGATCGCTGAACCCGCCTGTCATGTTGATACCCGGGTTCCACAAGAGCAGGTCAGCCACCGTAATGCCGTATCCGTCGGCCACATCGGCACATGTGTCTTCTTTCGGATCAGCAAATCACAAGAACTAACGCAAGTATATCGCGTGGGTGACTTCTCTTACAGCTATATGTGCGATTGTTTACGTCGAGCAGCACGGGCGGCGACATGTACACGTCGCAATCCAACCACGAGCCGTTGGCAAATGGCGTCACGTAGTCGCCGTTTGGATAAAGGGTTGGGATGGGTGTCGCGCTGGGGAACGCGCTGAAGGCCGTCCCGGAGTTGGTGATGACGAGCGACCACGGCGTCACGGTCGAGGTTGGCTGGTGTTCGGTCGGGTTTGGGTCTACCCAATCGCCACCCGGGTTCGATACGCACAGCGTCATTCCCTTAGAAGCCAACTTGCCGATGTTACCGCATACCGGACCCACCTCCGGGTTCCAGGACACGAGTTGCGGTTTAGTCAATCCAAGCTTCGATGCGATCGTGTCACAGGTGTCGCCTACTACCAGCTCGTACGAGCTGCAATGCATGCTGGTAGGGATGCAGACGCTGCCGCTCGTAGGGAAGTTGGCGCAGTAAGCTTGCAGACCATTAGGCTGGAGCATGGCAGCCGAGCTGATGCCGGTTTTCAAAGAGATGCTTTGGCATGTGTCCCCGGCTTGGATGTCGTACTCTGATCCCTCACAGTTGGCTGGCGTAGATGTTGTTGCACTGGTATCGAGTCAGTCATACGAACATATGCTAATGGGGAATACGAGATAACTAACGGCAAGGACCAAGTTGTCGAAGTTGCGGGAGTGGTAACTGCAATGGAGGTCTGACATGAACTTGTCACTTCAGCCAGGGCGGTAGAATAAGCCGCTGCCGATGAGATAGGCATCGCCAACACTGTGGCAAGGCTCGAGATAAAACAACCATTGCACACCAGTGATGAGTACTGCGTAGCTACAGAGCTACTGGGAATCTGGTTTGAGGGGTTGACTCCCAAGACATCCCGAATAACAGCATTGCAGCGCTGCCCAGCCCTTGGTACGAGGTCAGCAATGAGTTCAGACATAAACATGTTTTTGACAGAATCACTGACGAATTTTGCAAGCACGTAGTTTGATATCGCTCATAAGCTGATTCCGCTGCGAAGGGGGCCAGATAGAAATATCCGTCCCCGCCGTCATAGCGAGTTGTCCCGCACGCTCCATTGATACGGCGGATATACGTTGTCAAAGCTGTAGCGCAAGACGAGGTGCAAACAGTGCTCAAAGTCGCGTCGGTCTCGAATCGGCCAAATCCAACCTGAAGAAGGAGAGGGTCACAAGCAATTGATTGTTGCAGGACAGCGATACACGTCGCCGATAGGCCTGTGGTGTTGACGTTCGACAGGTGAACCTGAGCGGCGGCGAGGCCGTAAAAGACGGCGCTGACCTTCAAAGGTAGCTGCCATAGAGTACACAGCTTCATCGTAACTGTTTGGCGGAGGTGTCCTCGCAGGCGTCGTTAAGAGATGTGCCAGAGAGCTGAGACTACACTGGCCGTTAAGAACAACAGCGATACCAATCAAAGTCTGACTGCCTGAGGAAGGGGTGTAACGGGGCAGCTGGACATTGGAAAGACCAGTGAGTACTTCTTCACTGACAAGACCATTCTGCCTTGGGGACAGCAACACGATTTCGAGATTGTTGGTTCATGCTTCGTGATTGTTGACATTCGATGCCTCACCACCTCATCTGCTGGGCCATATGCTGGCGACCGAAAGGGGCACCTTGGTAATTACACTCATCCTTCAAAAGTCATGCCACCAAAATCTCAGGTCTAGAACGATGAAATTTTGAGATTTCTAATATGATTCTAACACCTGACAGGAAAAAATTGCCGTTGGGTGTGCATGGGAGGCCTTGGCGCTGTGATATTGGCTTTTTCGACCAACACCCACAGCCTTGTTGTTCCGCTGTTAGTTAGGTTCGATAGTCGAAGCGAGGATGACTGCCCCCAAACTTCGATCGTATTCACGGCGATGTACTGAGTACTCTACACATACTAATTGGCAAGTACCTAGTAATTGTCGCATCAACGCCTGGACCCTGATTACATGGGTCAGAATAGGGGTAGGGGTTGGATATCAGCGGCAAGACGAGTTAGTCTCGTCATCGACAGTTGACATGGCACCTCGCCGGGATATTTCGACTTTGCTGGACCTGCAATCTGTGGATATTATAGTTTCGGTCGTTAGGTTTCCTCTTCTCATTACCCTCTTGCCTCCACCGTCCACCTATGTACTGGAGGCAGGTTGAAGACTGCTATTTAGGATACACGCTGTCCATAGTATCTGGTGTTTCAGGCTCTGCTATTGCAGTACATCACCCTCATCCTGTGGTTCAACATGGGGAAAATTCTAACCCCCTCTATTACCCTTTTCTTTCTCATTGTAACGACACTGTTTTCTTTCCACGTGGTGGCGGCTGGCGAAGAGTGCGGAAAGCAGGCCGGAGGTGTGACATGTCCCCTGAATGTTTGCTGTTCGCAATGGGGTTATTGCGGTACTACATTTGTAAGTTTTCTTCATGTTGATGAGTTTTCATCGATCATCTTCCTTTCGGATACTTCTAATAAGCTATCAAGGAATTCTGTGATACAGAAACACAAAACTGCCAAAGCAACTGCGGCATGGACTTTTCTCCCGCCAATCCTTATCGCTACGATGTTCGGGAAACCGTCATCGGGTACTACGAGACCTGGCTGTCCGAGGCAGAGGGTTGCTCTAAGGCCGATCTGGGATATGTTCCCATAGCGTCCCTCTCGCATATCAATGCGGCGTTTGGATACATTGACCCGGACACCTTCGACATCGTTCCTGGCCCGAACACGAACATCTCCATCTACAGGAATGTGGCCGGGCTCAAGGCCCATGACCCTAACCTCAAGGTATGGCTGTCGCTGGGCGGCTGGGATTTCAGCAACAACGACACCACAACGCAGCCAATATTTGGCAATATCTCTAGCTCTTCGGCCAACCGCTCCAAATTCATCGCGGCACTGATCAAGTTCATGAAGGAGTGGGGCTTCGACGGCGTCGATCTGGACTGGGAGTACCCGGCAGCACCCGACCGCAGAGGCAATCCGGACGATAGCCGGAACTACCTGTTCCTGGTGCAGGACATCCGGGCCCAGTTTGATGCGCAGAACCGTGGTTGGGGCCTGTCGTTTACGGCACCCGCCTCGTACTGGTACATGCGCTGGTTTAACATCGAGAGCATGTCCATGTACGTTGACTGGATTAATTTAATGACTTACGATCTGCACGGCAGCTGGGACTCTCTGGGCAACTGGATCGGTCCTCTCGTCTACGCCCACACCAACATGACCGAGATCAAGGATGCCCTGCAGCTGCTCTGGAGAAACAACGTCCCGGCCGAGAAAGTCAATCTTGGATTGGCATTTTACGGGAGGAGTTATACACTGGCCGACCCCAGCTGCAACACACCGGGCTGCGAGTTCACAGATGCGGGGCGACCTTATCGTTGTGGTGTGAGTGATGCCGTCCCGCCTCTTATGCTGTGAAGTGGAATTAGTTGCTAACTTGAGTCGTGAGTCGGTTAGACCCAAGGGGGCTACTTACCGTATAAAGACATCGCCGCCATCCGCAATAACATAGACGTGCATGAGGTACACGACGAGGAAACCGGTGCCATGTATATGACATACGATCACGACCAATGGGTATCATACGATACACCGGAGACCCTGAAGGATAAGGTCGACTATGCCAACTCCATTGGGTACGTTATAATTTCCTTGCCGCATCGAAGTCATCGGTGGGATGCACAGGAAGTAACTTCAACCACTAAGAACTAATAACTGTGCGCTTCTAGCCTCCGGGGTCTTTTCATTTGGGCTATTGACCAGGACACCTCCACTTATGACCTCCTGAAGGGTGTCATGGGTGATAAAGGCCTCAATTACTTTGGAACCGGTATTGGGGATGATTCGTACTATCAGTCTTACCGGCCAGATGGTTGTGAATGGACAGGTAAGCTAAGACTTCTGAACACGATGGTCACGTCCAGTCGATTATGATATCCTGATCGCATATCTCTAGAATGCGGCAAGACAACTTGTGGTCTCGGACAAAGCCTTTTGGATACTGTCCGCTGTCCCGACGGAGACGGCAAAATCCGGAGAGCGCTATGCTGTGTGATTGACGGGACCCCGGACCCAGATTTCTGCACCTGGCGCGGTTATGTTGAGGTTTTCGTTGGATTTGGCATAGAGCTCGATTTATTTTGCGAAACTGGCAACACCTGCAACAGCAACGAGGTCCAGGTTGCTACCAGCGCCTATTACAAGAACAACAAGGGGCACGACGAGTCTTGCCTTGGCGTCGGCGAGGCCAGCTACTGCTGCGAAACCGAGCAGACGGGGGCCAACGTATGCGAGTGGTCCGACTTTGGGGTTTGCGCCAGCCCCAACAACTGGGCCGGCGACCCAGCGGATTGGGATCATCTGTGCCGCCAGGGGACCCAGGCCATCACCTTTGCCCAGGAAGGTTGCAACGTAGGTAATATGGTGCCGTTGTGCTGCGATAAGAACAGCCACGTCCAAACAACTGGTTCATGTGTATGGCAATTTTGGTACCTCACCACAGATTGCGACTCAGACGGTAAAAACTGTAAGACTTGCCGTGCGACCGAAAAATGTGACTCGGACGTCAGTACTGATTTTGGTGTGCATTACATTGACGGTATCTGGACTGACATCCCCCCAAACGGCCAAGACTGGGCCAACTGCCGTGATGCGGATGGCCGGTTCCCGGCGAGGCTGTGCTGTAACCCGGACGATCTCCGCGTCGACATCAAGCTGCTGCCGGTGCCGGTCGAAGACCTCTTCTTCAAAGAAGACCTGGACGCGCTTCCCGAGGGGAGCACGGTTGACTATGACCTCCAGATAGACAAAACTATTACACAGCAGGAGGACCCAGGTCACACCAATCCAAACGCTAACGGGTTCGCCTGGCACATTATGGACGGCCCTATGGACGAGCTGAGCAACCTGGACAAGCGTGACGGCGCTCACTGGGAGGTGTTTGACTGCGACCTTGAGAACCATGAGGGTCTGCAGACGGCCAAGATCGTGTGCACCGACCACTCCGAGGACAGCAACTGTCACGAGCTCTGGCTGGGCGGCATCAAGACTAAGGTCCTCAAGATGCCCGCCGGCTGCGGACCCGGCAAGTACGCCATGGGCGTGTCTCTGGAGCCGATCGAGAACGAGTCGCCTCCACCCCACGTCAACATCCGGAGTCTCGGCCCGCGGTCCAAGCCGACCGTCTACGAGCTCACCTTCGACTTTGACTTCTCTCCGCTGCAGAAACGCGACAGCAACGTATTGCTGCGCATCGACTACAGCGACAACCCGGGCTACTGGAGCGAGATTGTCAAAGCGCCGGCGGGGCAACAGAAGCGCGACATGCACGCCGAGGTCAGGCGCGAGCACGCCGGCGACTGGCACAGCTACTTGGACCGGCGTTTCGCGCGGGAGCGGCGAGAGACGCGCGAGGAGGATCTGCACCAACTGCACGAGCGCTGGCTCTCCATAGCGCTGGACGACTGGTACCAACGCATGCGCAACGTCGACTACGACGTCAGCGTGCTGCGGCATAAGGTCTACGACAGCTTCATTTTCACGCTGTTCGACGAGACCAAGGTGTGCCAGCTCGCCCCGGGAGTCACGCAGACGCTCCACGCCAAGCTCGAGGCCATCCTGAGCCTCGACATCGAGACCTCGGCCCAGCTCACGCTGATCGGCAGGATGGGCGACCTTACTTCCTTCAAGCAGTCACACATGACCTTCCGCAATAAGGGCGTCATCGTCGGGACCTTCGACTTCGAGGCCTATGCCGAGCTTCGATTTGGGATATTGCAAAAAGAGCTTATAGGTGAGCTTCTCCTGATTCGCGATTGCTTCAGCAATCGAAAACTGACCTCCACCTAGGACTTGCACCAATCGGTGCCAGCGTCTATATTCCCGGCATCGTCACCATTGGACCACAATTCAAGGTCCTGGCCGGCCTATCGGGGGTAGCCAACATTCACGCGTAAGTTGAAGCGAGACTTGCCGAACGGCCTTGGTGGCTTAGTGACAACATACATGACATAACGTAGCTGACAGGATACCATAGAAACGCCCGGTTCACCGTTGATCTTGGAAATTGGGACGTCATGCAACAGTTTCCTCTCCGCGACGGCGTCCCTTACAGCTTTGCACAGGACTTTAAAGACTCCGCTGGTTGGGACGGTGTCCTCAACGCGGTTGCAAACTCGTCACTTGGGGATACCGAGTTCGAATGGGATGTCAGTGCCGAAGGCTCAGTACAACTGACTGTGTAAGCACACAAACCAGTGCCATAATGGCTCTTTGGGGGTTTGCTGCGGATACTAATATCCTTATTCTATAACAGGACGCCTCAAATCACGTTTGGTATCGTTTTTGACCCTAAGCTGGGTGATATACCCAATGCAGCGGTACGTCTGAAGCACCTCTACCCCAGTCTTTGAGGTCATCGGAATTTCCTGATGTTCACAGCACTAACATGTATATGCTTTCAGGTTGACTTCGGCGTTGACACATACGGAGTGCTCTTCGGGAAAGCTGGGATCAGCTCTGGGAGTGACTTTTCGTACTGTTACGGCTTGGACGTGGGTTACGATGTCTTCGCTAGGGTGGAAGCACCGTGAGTATTATCTTTCATCAGTTTCCCGCCTCCGGGAAGGAAAAATATAAGGGGTACTAATACATGTTCAACTGAAGTTCGCTATTTGGCATAGACATTAGCAACCGGTGGTCCATCCCGGGTTTGCAAAAACGGGTACGTTTGTTGAATATTACCACGATACAGGAGTGCGTCCACCAGCTAATATCTTGTCAGATACCAATCATTAGCTCCGACGATGATTGTCAAGTCGGATCGGCAACGGCAAAACGATCGATCGAGTTTGAGAGCTTTGCCGGTGGCCCAGGCTCGCCGTACGTGGGAGAGCGACATCCCGGAAAGGATGCTATTTTGGAAATGCATCATGCTAAGATGGCTGAGTATGGCTGGCCATATGAAAAGATCTAAATAAAACGTAATGATCCGTGTAGTATCATGATATTTTGATCAATTCGCGAAGTAAGATCATCATTGAGTGCCTGAGCTGCTGCTATGGTTCATACTCATTAATAGAAGCACATATGGCATATGCTTTCGAGCATGATGCCGCACATGATTTTAGATAGGCGGGGTAGGCAGGAAGGAGATGTCTCCAATCGGAGCCGGAATCAGGCTCCCGGCTGCTTGGGTCGCTTACCCCTGCGTAAATCCTACCAAAGCCCTTCCCCTCGTCCCGATCCTTTTCAACCGGAAGGCTATTAGATAATAGATATATTTAGTCCCGCGATGCCCCTGAGAAGGCGAGATCTAGATTAGATCTCCCATATCCAAAGTCTCCGACGCGTCTCTCAACACGTGATTTACGAGAGAACACATCATGGAAAAGAAAACCACAGCATCATGTTTTTGTAATGTCGGTGACAAGAAATCGTCAGTGCGCTTACAGCGGCCACCCGTGTGCTAGATCCCTACTGCCTGTAAATTCATTCCGCATCTAGGACTTTTCATTTCAAATGAGGAATGGATCCGCACATGCTTTTTTTCTCCTCTTTCTTGGCTGAGCTGAACGCGCAAACACTTCTCTCTGCTGGCCACAAGGAGGAACTCGACGGGATTTGGTCGTTCCGTGGCACAGAGAGAAAAAGGGGGAAAGCTTGCTTACCTATCACCGTCCGTGCTATACCCTACATCCTCATTAGGGAGTCATCCTGCGCCGTGTCTATACGTTTTCCCACGTGCGGCCGACACTGGGTCCCCGGAGTTTGCACATGGCATTTCCGTCCAATAATAGATGCCCAACTAATCTCGTCAACTCAGCTTACCTTATTTTTTTCCTTCCTTTCATCTCGTTTTACAATACGTTGAATGAAGAAAAAAAAAGGTTGAGGAACCTTACCAATCATACATGTGATGATGATGAGTAACGGTTTTGGCTTTGGCCTTAATGACAATCTGATAAGGTGCTCTGCTGCAGTGTGCTGAGCGTGCTGAGCGTGTTAGCGGCTTGGGTAATCTGCAAAGTTCGGCCGATCATCAAGGTGAGTTTTCTTGTCCTGCTAAAGACAAGACGGAGAAAAGACGACATGACACAGGCATCTAACCCCTATCTACTTGGCTGACGATCACGACCTTCTATCTGTGGAGCGGATTACGAGAGCCTAGATGAGCTGTGTTTTTTTCTTCTGGGGACATTTGTAATATCTAGAGTTGCTAGATTGGTAGCACGAGCTACGCAATAATACACGATGCACGTAAGCCTGCCTGATACGGCGAGAGATGATGACAATCCTTCTCGGCTTGGCTCTGGGGCCCTTGGCAAATTGCGACCTGGGATCTGATCTAACATGCGCAGGATCTGTCTTTCTACCTTGATGTCTGTCTGTCTGTCTGCTGCCCTGCCAGCCTACCAGCTTGCGCTTGCATGCAGGATTGCGTTGCGTCCAGATAAATGACCCCCCACGCACACGTGCTGGCCTCTCCATGTCGTTTGTTCCCACGTCGTCGGATATTTTATCCCACCATTCAGGACCTCCGACAGGATTTCTTGTTGAACCCGGGGAGCGGGGGTTAGCGGGACGTCCGCCAAGCTGATTGATGTATATCTCTGTTCTTGGCCTGGAACTTGGCAGGAAGTCCTTTTGGTTGGGTACACAAGCACAGCCCTTGCAGCTAGCCTCCTGGCATCCGTTCCGTCCCGGCTACTGCTCAGCAAATGCCGGGGCTAACTATGACATTTGGGCAGGTAGGTAAGACGCGTCCATGTGTGTGTGTATGTGTAAATTCTGTCAGATTTTTATCTCCGTTGTCATCAATGGGCGGGATCTTTGGGTGTAACTACAGTAGGCCCGTCACTTTCCCATCCAGCGCTCCCTCCCGTCCATGCCAGGATCCTCCCGTGAGCATCCTAGCTCCCGTAAGAAAAAAAAAGAAGCGTCATCAAAATAATCCATCTTTTGCTACCCAACGCCACACCAAAAAAAGCATCCAAATGGCCAGAGCCTAGCCCAAAAGAAAATTAAGAAGGCTGACTCTAGCCCTTTGCACACCTTGTCTATCCGAAGCCCAAATAAGAAAAAAAGGTAATAAAAATTTGATATCCAAGATCTAAGTTGGTTGCTCATCTGCCCAGAGGTTGGGCAGGAATATGGATGAAAATCGTAATCTCTCTCATTTCAAGTCGTTATTATCATTATCAGAAAAAGCACCGGGGTAGGCGGTCAGCCGCACGACGCTCTTGCCGCTGCTGGTCGTGCCCACGAAGGAGGGCCAGCGTCGGACCCGCTCGTCGTCGCCGACGTCGAGCGCGAAGTACATGGCTCGCCCGGCCTCGAGGACGCCCGGGCTTGGCTGCTCGCGGATCTCGTGGGGCTGTGGCTTGGTCTCGATCTCCTGTTGAGCCGGCTTCATGCTAGAGCTGAATCTGCCGTTAGTGATATGTGCCTAAGTGGAGTACTTATAGTGGGTATAGCGGGTGGAACTCACGAAGAAGACGAGAGCGTCATGTCCACGCTGGGAGCAGCAGTGCTAGTAGACGACTTGCGCGCCTGCCTCTTGGCTTTGGCCTTTTTGTAGAAAATACGTAGAGCGAGGTGCATGACATGGCCAAAACCCGCAACGACCAGCACCGGTGTGCCCAGAGCGAGTGCCCAGAGACTAAGAAGTCATTGTTAGCTAGTTGACTTTATTATAAGGAAGGAGAAAGAGGGTTCATACGGATGCTTAATATCGTAGAGATGATGCCAAAGCGCTAGGACGATGCCAAGGATGGCGATCTCCGAGCCCAACTGGAGCATCGTCCAGGTGGACCAGAGGAGAGACATGAGGTCCTCACCGTCGCAGTACTGCAGCGCCAAGAGGCAGAAGACCTCGATCACCAACATCACGCCCGCCGCCAGGAAGAGGATCGAGCACCACAGCAGACCGAACTTGAGCTTCTTGCGGAATTTGTCCTCGCATGCCTCCGATTTCTCCCGGTACGTCATGATCCTGCAAGCAGACCGAGTCAGCTTTCGTAGCGCTATGGCATGTGCCAAGGAGCCAAGGGTTGCTTGGTAAAACTCACGATTGGTATACCCATGACGATACAAACAAACAGAGTATCACCAGGATAAACAATGTCCAGTACACGCCGTCGAAATGGGCTCTATCGAGGCCGGAAGCGAACTGAGCGTAGTGTGGGCACCGCACAGGGTCGGCAACGGCAAACTGACCACCCATTTTGTGATATTAAATAGGGATAGATAGATAATGTAGGTGACGGATCGTTCCAAGATGTGGTAACGTCTGAGGAAGCGAATGGGTGTCGGTAGTTGTTGTCCTAGTGAAGAAAGAAGCTTCCGCCGCCGGGGTAAGGCAATATATGAACGGCACCTGGAAGACCTAAGGCAACGGGCTGAAGAACCTAAGGCGGAGATAGCGATGGGTTGGAATATGCGGCTGACTGTTTTCCGTGCGCCGTGGCTTACGCCCCTCGGATATCAAATATGACCAACTATAGGTCGAAAAGAAAAAGGGGGGAGTGGTATAAATAATAAGCGAAAGGCACAGGCCGGTTGGGTAGGCAGGTATATCTCGATCGAGACCAGATATATGTCCCTGCCCTGCCAAGACAAGCCAAAGGCTTTCTGCAGTGCCTCACTGATATAGGCCGAGCAAGCCATGACGAGTCGTAGGAAGAAAAGGGCTACGCAACGCCAAAATTCTTGTGTAACCGTTTACACATGTCAGCTTGTTCCCTTTGTATCTCTCTAAACTGACCGGTCGGCAATAAGCAGCTAGTATTTGGCTCGACTCAAGACCGAGACGGCAGCCGAATGCGGAAAGCCGCAGGCCAAGGAACCCCTTGTCCGGGGCAAACTTAGAGAGCGATAAGCTTATCACGACTTCTTGTTCACCATCATTGATCCCATTGTTCGTCCAATTGTTTGTGGGTAAGACATCTATAGTTCGTCCCGTCTGCCTGTCTAGCGGCTGAGGCTGTGTGAAACAAGATCGCTACCCAGCCCTTGGCGCACAACCGAAAAACCTAATAGACCGAGTCAGATAACTCTGCCAAGATATGTGGCTTCTTGGGAGTCATTGTTAGCATTGTTAGAGTCGATCTACCCTTTGGGCCAACTCGACGATCCATCGTCGCATCAGATAGTGGAGATCCTTGGTATAGATTCTAAGTCGACAAAGAATGCCTTGCGTGTGCTGCATGACATTATTAAGCTCCGAAACCTAATGGTCCATACCCTCCATTAATTCGGTGCGATCCAGCACCATGCCTTTTTGACCAATATACTCTCGTAGAGCATCCCAATCGGCCCCTTCTTCCTCACCTTGACGCCACTTCTCTTGGAAACCCCACGCACAGGCTATCTTGTCCAACGCAGCCCTCTCTTCCTCCCGCATCCACCGCGTCCTCAACGGCATCCCTGGGGCCCAGGTAACCCTCCGCATCTGGTCGTTCGCTGTCGTCAGTGCGACGATACCGATCGACGCGGTGAATCCCACGTATGCTAATATGCCCGCAAATGCTACGTTAGTTGCGGTAGCACCGTCCATAGTGCTCTGCAGGCTGGAGAAGTTGGTAGCCAGTATGTAGGCTGCGATTGGTGTCGCAGCGAACGTTCCTGCGGGGAGGATGCCTTGGCGCATGAGTTTAGATCGGATGAAGGCTTTCGCCGCGTAGCTGTTCTCGATGATCCCAACAGCTGCGTCCAAGTTCCTAGCTTCGATCGCGGTGTCCAACGCCGTATCGGTCACCTTCACATCAATGGCGTTAGCCACCTTGGTAGGACTCTGATCTACGTAGTTGATCGACCCAGCAGCAGCTTCGCGGGGCATCGGCTTTGACGCATACATCTGAAACACCCGAGGAAGCGTCTCCGGTTTCCCCAGACGGGCTTGGATGTCCACGTACAACTTCAGGAGTTCGGGAGTGATGAAGACCGGCGGATGAGACATCACTGAGTAAGCCGTATCTGATATCTTGTCGATTATCTGCTTGACCTGGGCCGTTAAGTCCGAAAAGGTCGTACTGGAGGATTTAGAGGATTGCGGGCTGTTGGTGTTATCCAGAGATAGGAGTTCCGAGGCTGCTGAGTCGAGCTCATTTACCATGTGTGAGATTTGAGGTTGCACGGCATCGTCCATGATATAGTCAGCGACGACGCGGCACGCCTTCAGGGCAGCGCTTACGTCCGCTTCAGGGGGGATACGGCGATTGGAAAGCACCTTCGATTTCCCCCTTTCTAAATATGTCATCATGTTCGTGACAGATGATAGTTCTTGGCTTGCCGTCGTGGGTCTCCGCTTAGTCGTACTGTCATGTTTTTCACCCGTCTCTTGAGTATTGCTCGCGTTAGACGTCGCTTTCCCGGACGGTATTGCCGCAGACGCCAGCATGCGCTTTTGAACCGCCCTTACCTCCCAAATGTTCCGTCCTACTTGTGCTTGTGTCCTCGTCACATTACGAGCGCTCAATGGGTATTTCGTAGAGGGCAAGCAGCGGCCGATTATGGAATCGCAGATTTGGCAAACCTGCGCCGGTCGCGGGACGGTAACAGGCCTCGGCATCGTGCTGTTGATAGCTGGAGGCGACAATGAGGGCTTCTCATTCGATAGTAATATCTAGTAAATAGTCCAATAGGTCTCCGCGATAGATCGTCGTCACAGGTGAGGTTTTACAAGGTGGATTGAGTCGGTGGTGCCGCAAGGAGGAAGTTGAGGTAAAAAACCCGCTAATCGAGAGAACTCATGGTTCGTCGGATGCGACATTGCATTCAGCCTCTTCAGGGGTTGATACAGGGATGTGACATTGCATATGCCAGACATACAGAATCACGGCTAAGAAGATATCATTGGGTATGCTCTTAAGCAGAGTTTCAGCAAAGTTTATCTTTCCTGTAAAAGAATAACTTCTCAAAAAAAGAACCTTGAGCAGTATTTTATTAGTTAAAGGTGAGAGTAATAGGTGCCTCTGAAAGTATGCCTCTTAAGGTCTTGGTCCGAATTCTAGATGATTTCGTGATGTGTCCTCCTATCCATATGTCCAGTAATGGAATATATTCATCTAAGCAGCATCAAGCTATATCCCCGGTATCGATATCGATAAGTGATAGGCAAGCAGAGTCCAGGCACACGCCACAATGTGACGACAGACCAGCGGCTGAAAACCTGACGCAACGACGGACCATAAATTGGTTTGCTTCTAACTCCCTAAGTCATCGATAAGGCACCAATAAACTGCATTGCGCGTTCGTTACCACCCACGCTCCCGCAAAAGAGGCCGCACGTAGAATCAGGCAGCAGATATAGACTACTTCTTGACTACTTCTTTTACATCATTTAACAAATCGTATTCCGTACAACTTTGCCGTATTACTTTTTTGTGTGTGCATTCAACACGCATGGTGACAAGAACTCCCGTTACTCGACACATACCCCGAATAGCCCCGTTACTTGACAGATAGACGACATTGACACATTGAGCGAGCCCGAATATACCCTCTACGATGCCCCCTCCACCTCCTCCACCCCCGCCGCCCATGCCGGGTATGGGAGGGCCGCCACCGCCTCCCCCTCCACCCGGCGGTCTACCCTCACGGCCGCCAGCTGCGGGTGGCGGTCGGGGCGCCCTGCTAGGCGACATCGCGAAGGGAAGAGCACTCAAGAAAGCCGTTACGAATGACCGATCCGCACCAATAGTAGGAAAACCCTCGGGAGGAGGCGGTGGACCACCAATAGGAGGAGCACCCCCTGTTCCCGGTTTGGGTAGAGGAGCCCCCGCGATCCCGAGCGGCCTAGCACCGCCGGTTCCAGGCAACAGAGCGAGGAGCAATAGCGACGAGGGGAGCCGAAATGCCGGGGCGTCGATAGAAGCAGCACCGCAGCTAGGAGGTCTGTTTGCGGGCGGCATGCCTAAGCTCAAGAAACGTGCTGGAGGCGTGAATACCGGAGGTAAGTTAATGAAACCTTTTACATTCTACAAATACAAATTGCTGACCGTTCTTCGCAGCGTCACACTCATCCGACACGGAAGCATCATCACCTGCGCCCAAGCCGCCCTCCCTACCAAGACCACCCATGGGAGCCGCTCCCTCCATACCTTCACTCCCTGGCCGTGCTGTGCCCACACCGCCGACGCCCGCCTCCCACGCATCGATAGCAAACCTTCGAAAGACTATTAGCGACGTTCCACGCCCGATGTCGTCTGCGACGATAGGAGGGTCGAGAGGACCGCCACCACCGATCGGTAAGAAGCCGCCTCCCCCGCCCGGCACCAGAAAACCTTCGACGGTCCCGTCTCATCCGCCGCACCCACCTCCCCTACCCGGCGGCCACGCACCACCGGCCCCCCCACCGCC
>JAOXNQ010004666.1:0-25536 GCA_028571165.1 Hypoxylon perforatum
CCGCCCGCGGCAGCCGTTGGGTGCCTATATTTGCCCATTTGCCATCGGCGTCCAGGGTCGGGGGGAGAATACCGGGTGTGCGTCGTCCGAGAAGGGGCCTAAAGGACGGACGGTTTGTTGGGTCGGCCGGCTCGACTGCACGCTGCGGGTGCGGCTTACGCGGTCCGACGCCGACGCCCTCAAAAAATCGGCCTCGGAGTTCGCGGCGTTCGCGGGTGATGCGACGATGGCGTATATCGACTACCAGGCGGTGCGGTTTCCTGGAAGACCGCCGGCCGACTCGATCCCCATGCACGACCCGCTAGCCGTAGCCGTGGTGTCGCGGCCCGAGCTCTGCGAGTATAGGGACATGGCCGTGACGGTGGTCACAGGCGTCGGTGAGGCGCGCGGGGTCATGGTCGGCGACCGACTGGAGACGCCGTCACCCCCAATTCCGAATTGCCGCGTCGCGGTCGACGTGAACGCCGATGCGTTTCGGGAGCATTTCTTGACACTGATTCAAACGCTATAACGTTTTTCTCTATCGTGTATTCTACCTAATGGGACAGAGCCAGACAGTATTGGCTCTGGTAGCGGATTTACCACCGAGGATGCCGGGGCCTTGGAAATCGGTTTAACCAGCGGATTCACCAACTTATGTATAATGAACAAAACGCTAGATAAGTTGAGTCTAACATTCACCTTTGAATTAAGGTGCAATGGGTGTTAGGGGACATGAAGGAGAAGACAAAAACTACATTAATCGGGGTAATCACATGCGATGAGGCTACGTAGTTCCTCCAGATGGGATGCTATAATGTCTGGATGGTAAAGAGGCGGATAAAGCTGTATTACTGCGTACTAGATGATTCAATACAGCATCCCTTATTACATTTGACCCCCGATTTACCACGTGTATTCGTTCCCGTCATATATCCTCAAATATCATTGAGTACTGCCATTCATTATTTGTGGGTACCTACGGCGTTGCCTCTCTCAACGGAGGTCCATTAGACCGCAACCGATACCGTTGCTCCACCGGCCACAAGTGCTTATACAGCCACTGATTCTCATCATGCCACGCGACGCGGTGCAGTACCGCATCTTCTTCCACGCCCTCGCTTACCAGGAGCTCCACCATGGAGTCGAGCCCATACGACTTGGCCAGCGCCATCGCCCAGCCGCCCGTCTCCGGCGTATCGAGCCTGGCGCCGCGCTCCCTCAGCAGCCGGAACATATCCAGGTGCTCCTTGATGACAGCCAGGACGATGGGCGGCGGGCGCCCGTCGTTGACGTCCGCGCCATGATCCAGCAACAGTTTTACCATGGGCACACTACACGTCCACGCCGCCTCCATGAGCGCGGTCCTCGGCGGCGGACACAGATTCGGGTCCGCGCCCGCGTCGAGCAAAATCTTCGCGCTCGCCTCGCTGCCGTACCGGATCGCCCTTACGAGGGGACGGAACGCTCGGCGCCGGCGCACGTGGCGGGTGTTGATATCTGGCGGGTTTGGCGAGGCGCCCTTGGCCAGGAAGTAGCGCACCATTTCGACCTTGTCCGAGGCGGCGCTGCGGGTGAGCCAGGAATCGAGGCCGTTGTGGTGGGGCTGGAACATGTCACTATCAGGTCCCAGGATTGCTGCAAGCCGCTCATATTGATCCGGCCACAGCGTGTCGCGGATTGCGTTATATACCGTCGGCACGTCGTAATTAGTCCTGCGCTGTGCGTCGGTCTCTGGTAGGCTGATAGGACGCGCTTCGAGCGCAAAGTCGAAAGCGGCTCGATGGCCGTAGAGACTGGCGCCACAGAGGATATCGCGCTGGCAGTTGGCTGTCATGGGGCCCGACAGAAAGAAGTTGATCATTTCGAGGTTCCCCTGGCGGGCTGCTGCTTTGAAGGCGGAGTCAAAGACCGGGCTAGAGATGTCGAATCCCCCCAGGACGGTTCTGAGCAATCCTTCATTCTCCGCCAATAAGCGATCAAGATGGGCTTTGCGACCGAGGTAAACAGCTGCCACAGCTATGTCCGCCTCAAGGTCCACGTCTGGACCATCAGCTAACTGGTTGGTAGGCTCTTGAAATAAGTCAGCAGTGCGAGTCGTAGACGCCAGGAGGCGAATGAGTGATTTGAGGCATGTCGAAATAGCCTCGCTACCCGCCTCGCCGTCCTCTTCACAGAGAGCCTTCGCGACACGGTAAAGACGTCCAGGTAGTGACACAGTAGAGCGCTCCCTCATCGCTTGACGCGTAAAGTAAGTGCATAGATATGAGAGCCAAGCCCTACGTTGGTCCTTGTACTCCATAGGCAGCGGAAGGTGATTAACCCAGCAAGGAGCATTGACATAACGGCTCAAATAGCGTAGATACACGATAGCATCGTCGATATAGTTTCTGAATTGACCTGCATCGTTATGAGTGAACTGTGTCTTCGCATCCTCATGATGAGCAGAGTCGTAGAGCGGGGTAGACTAGAAACGTACGGCTGACATGTCGAACTCGCATAACCCGCGAGAGTTCCCGCGAGAGGACGATATACTGAAATATCAGGTCCACGACCTCCGGCGGGAGGAGGAATAGATTCATCTTGGGTTGAAGGGCGTGGTGGGATTGTTAGAGGGAAGAAAAGGGTGAGATGACGAGACGGTGCATAAAAATACCTGCCTGCCTGGGCTGATGCCTTAGGTAATTGTGGGTCGCCGCCCAGGGGTAAGGAGGCGAGGAGGCTCGAATGAGATCAAACCAGGCCGTTGATCAACCGTTGATCAACCAGACCATTGATTGATTAGAACATTTCAGCTAAATGTTCATACCATGTAAGCCGTTATTCGCAGCTGTGCCGGATGATTGCAGCGCCCAGAAAATCGTTGGCGGGGCGCAGTTACTATTTTAAAAGGCACAGTCCCTATGCGTTTGTGTTATATAAATGGCACTCTGCCGCGTTGATAAATCCGAGCAAGCAATGGCGTTGATAGGACATTGGTCCTTTTAAATAGAAGCAAAAGTGTACTCCTAACTTTTACAATAACGAAATTCAAAAGTTACCTATAATGAAGCCAACATCACTTCTCATACTCTCAATCCTTGCCAAGGCACAAGCATATAATCCTTTCGAAACCGAGTTCGAGATCGATGGTGCCTCTACTCTAGACGATATCAGCAACAGCAACAGAATCGATGCGAACCTGCGTGACATTTCTCGTAATGCTCAGCAGAATCCCAATTTAACACGGGGGGTTGCCTTCAACCCCTTCGAAGGGGTAGCCACATCTACAACCGCTCTGTCGTCGTCGTCCGGTACCGTCAAGTGGACATGGCGTTAGTATACCCTTGCAAAGGTCAGACGTACTTGAATTACTGAACGATCCCAGGTGTCAACGTTAGCGAATTCGCCATACCAAGTGATAGCTCTTATAGCGAAGTCTCAGATCCTCACGTAGTCGCCACGACATACGACTTCACCTGGCCCGGCGGCGGAAACCTCTCCGCCGCGCTCAACGACCCCACGGCGGGGCTCTGCCTGTCGTGGGTGAGCCTACCGAAAGACTTTCCCGCAAACATAACAGACAAGTACACCTCCGACAACGCAGACGATCCCAGCTGCGCGCCCGTGCTGGGGCAGGCCTGTGTCGACGCGATCCTCTCCACCGGAAAGACGTCCGCCGGCCCCACGTTGGGGCGTTGCACGTCGGGACAGTCCTGGTTCGGGCTTCCAGAGTGCCGAGACACGCTGGGCTACACGTCGAAACTATACAAATCCGCAGCCATGGACACGATATCTCTCGGCTTCCACAACAGTAGCAGCAACGCCACCACGTACGACAAGGGAGACAGCGAGGGCTGGTACGGCTTATTCAGTGCCCCTCAGAACGGCAGGGGTAGTGCTGAGTACTATAACGCCACGAACAGACTGCACATTGCCATGGTTGATGCCGTGCTGCCCTTGGATCTGAACTATGGTACTGGATGGTCAGAGGGCCGCCAGCTTTTGTGTATGCGCGCCAACTACACGGGAGCGGATACGAAGGACAACGCGGGAAGTTCCGTCGGACGGAGTGCGAGTTGGGCGTTATTGGCGATGACATTAACAAGCTTCATGTTCATGTTTATAGCCTAGTTTCTGCCTCACTCTTATTATATCATTGAGTATGTTTCCACGCTTCATTTGACGTTGCGGTTCATTCGTCGTGGTATAGCTATACCTGTGCGACGTAATAAACAATAGAAGTAACGGAGCAATACAAAATTCGGCGATATATCGCTAATTGGAATCGAATCTATCTTTCGATATGCTCGGATGTGATTCTAACGCTGATAGAACTAGAAGTCATGTGCAGTGACGCGCGGAGTTAAAGGTCATAGTTAAGAACACCTGTTACGCAACCCTTACGAAGGTGCGGGCCAAAAGTATTGCACATGGGTAAAGGTAGTTACTACAGTGTCAAGCCAGGAACATTATAAATTGGCACTGTATTTTTATTGAATAATGAAATCTCTTCCTATTCTTACTGTTCTTACTATTCTTGCTATTCTTGCTATTCTTACTATTCTTGTTATTCTTATTATTCTTATTATTCTTACGGTTCTTATTATTTTTGCATAGATGTTTTTTAAGTAAGTAAGGCCTAAAAGTTATTAAGACCTCCCTGAGTGCTTATAAGTCTTGCACTGTAATTACGGTGATTGGTACCTCTAGGTAGCCATATGCAATACTTTTGGCCCGCACCTTCGTATAGGAGGTACTGAAAGCAGGGTATAGATTCCGATTGATTCAAGTTGAAATGGGTGAACCGCGGTTCGGACTGTCTCTCGTGGGCTTTGCGGCTGCTCAATCGACTTCACGAACCAAGATCAATATCGTGCACTTCCCCTAACCTGCTCCCCTGTGTCTCAACACCAGGGTCGCAACTAGGTAGCAAGACAATGCACGTATTATCCGTCGTAGAAGTCCTTTTGTTGAAAACAATCCGCATCCCACTCTCATCACCAAATGATTGAGTAAAATGTGGTATTGATGTTGTAGAAGGTAAAAAGCTAGTACAACGGTCTAGGTGACTGTAAAGTGCTAAGTCACCTACAGCCCCACCAGTACCTAATTCAGCGAACCCCCACCCAACACGGGAGCTAATGCACTTACCTAATCGTGCTGTGAAACACCTAAGACCCGCCGCCTCGGCTCGCGAATTCAGCTGGCACCTAGCTCTCTTAGCCCTACATTAGCCGTCGGAACTCCTCCACCGCCGTCAGCTGACGACACCACACCACCACACCAATCTCTGCCATCTCATCTCCATCTCAAACCATCTCATCCCACCATGCCCAGCGAGAACACGCCCCTCCTAACCATCAACCAGCCCTCCTCCCGCACCAAGCGCAACGCCATGTTCTGGACCCTCGCATGTCTCTACGGCGCATCAGCCGTCGGCTTCGGCGCCTTCGGCGCGCACGGTCTGAAGAAAACCATCACAGACCCGGCGCGGCTGGCCAACTTCGCGACGGCGGCGCACTACCAGCTGGTGCACTCGGCGGCGCTGCTGTTCGCGGCGCAGAGCGGCAACCCGGTGTCGGGCGTGCTGTTCACCGCGGGCATGACCATGTTCAGCGGCAGCATCTACGCGCTGGTGCTGGACCCGGCGCGCTTCCGGTTCCTGGGCCCTGTGACGCCGCTTGGCGGGCTCTGTTGTACGTAAACTTTAATCCTTCTTTTCTTTCTGTTTCTCTTGTTTCTTATTCTCGTTTTGTTTCATGATGCCTGGGTGCCACGTGTACTAACATCTTGCTACAGTGATCGGTGGCTGGATCATGCTCGCGTTTAAGTGAAGGGTGTACAATATTTGAGATCTACTCACAAGATAGCAAGGCGCGTGAGGGCAACTTGCGAGGTACCGATTTTTAACTTATGCTTATGTTGTGCTATGATACGGCAGGGCGGATGACGAACGAAGCTAAGAAGCATAGTGTGTAGATTGACTTCTGTACAATGGGAAGACAAATGGCTGTCACTGAAAATGACTTTCACCACTCTACGAAAAAAAAAAAATTTGCTGTTACCGTATGAACTGTTCAGTCGCTGGCCATTTATAGGTACTCATGGGACGTGCTTCATGTTTCATAGCAGCAATTTACTCCAGTCAATAGTAGAAATATCAAATCACCCGTAAACATTATTAAAACAAGGCAGACCCGGAAACATCTTATATGCTATCTTGCTCACTAGATACAAGAGAGCTGCTGAACTCCGAGCCCCGAAACCTTACGAATGCTCAAATTTGTGGTATCATACGACGAATCTCTGCAACCAGCCTAGTCGACTCTCCAGTAGTTGCTGCATAAGTCATTACGAGAACTCAGCAGCGATGCTTCCAATTAATTCCGCCTGGTGTCTCGCAACGGCCACTTTTTTGGCCAGCTCTCTGTGGCGGGTGAGTTTATCCTTCTTCTGTCTATCATGTGCAGTTTCTTCGCGTTCGGGTTTGCTCTCCAGTTCTTGTAGACTCCGCTCATTGTCCTCCTGCCTGACCTGCCGGTGTCGCGCTCGTTGTCGCTTGGCGGCCGATCGCAGCAGATCATGCACCCCCTTCAGTGACTCGGCCTTCTAAGATTCGCCGCTGGGTAGCGCAGACATCCTGGCGAATAGTTGGAAACCGTCCAGGACGTCCTTGTCCACATTGACAGCCCAGTTATCTTGGAAGGCTTGATCGCCGCCCACTCGCTGTACCAGGTTGTTCAATCTCTCTGTTACGAACGGAAGAGACTGCACTCTCTTCACTGGATCTCTCTCAAATAGAGCTCGCTCTCTCACGTCTTTGGGCGTGTCCCATTCGGTAGGTTCTGGTTCCTCCGTAATAACTAGTTGGTCGTTACCGATATTTTCTTCGCGGTCCAGTATCTGGACGAAAACGGTGGTCCACATAGAAAAATAGTCCTGAAGGCTATGCAGAACAATGTCCTGCATAGGCTGAGGAAGCTCGGTAAGGCGTGTCAGTGCTAGGAGACTAAGCTTTTGTTGGCCTATATGTGCCGTAACATCCAACGAACCAAACCATTCGGCACTCAGCCAAGTCCAGACTTGGTCAAGGGGACCAAGCGAAGCAAGGGCCTCAGCGAAAATGGCAGGATCAAGTACGGCAATTCGAGATAACACCGCGAAGTAATCTGCAAGGGTAATCCCACTTACGCGACTCTGTCTCTTCTTAGGACCAGATGTTTGGTGAGCTTCGAAAGAGTCATGGATATCCTCCAACATCTTGGTGATAAATCCTGTCGTCATCATATCCTGAACCACCACTCGCAGTCCAGGTATACCACCCAACTCGTGAGAGAATTGTATAAGAGATTCGGTGCATCTTGTCGCAGAACTGATCTGCTCGCGTTTCTTCGACCCAAGAGAGCTGCAGAGCGCGGTGAAAGTCGGGCCTCGATATCGATCCTCCAGCAACGCCTCGGGTGCCAGCATAATGTAGGCCCCTAGAATGTTCGTCAATATCATGACATGCTCATTCTGCTCCGTCAGTTTCTCTATGGAAATGTCGATAAGACTAAGGTTCTCGGGAGACAAAGGAGGGGAACTCCAGGTTAACAGGCTGTGCCACAGTTCGAGTGCCTCTTCGATCAGATACATGGACTTATCTGGGGCCTCATGCATCGCCTCAGCTATCCAAGGTAGTATCATAGGATGGTATCGTACAGATTCCGTTCTCATGGACATCACCAATGTCTGCATGATTATTAAGACCGACTGCTTCATCATGTAGTTGAGCTCGCCTGCAGATGTCCAAATTTCTGGTAATGCACTCATGATCTGATCGCCGAAATGAGACACATGGGTTTCCATGCGCTGTATAAGACTTCGTGTCGTCTCGAGTATTGCCAACTTAGTCTCATCGATTTCTATCTCCCCCAGTAAAGTAAGAAGCCGTGTAAGTACTTCTGAGGCGTAAGGGAGGAACATCTCCCCTTCAAATCCAAACTCGTCGACGACTGCCTTGAACTGTCTTGCAGCTGTTATGCGAACAACAATGTCGTTACACGAGTCATCAGGGTTGAGGAAATGTCGGAAGATCTCATAAACCAACGGACGACTTTCCTTGGTGATGCTAACGGGCACCCATTGACTCAAGAGAATAGCAATCCTGCGCCTGATAACTTGACATAGCTGCCCAGTCTGCTGAGCATCGGCCGCTATTGTTGTCTTCAGCATGGCATCGAAGTCGAATCCTTCGTGAACATTCGCGGCAGCCAAGCCCATAGCAGTGTATACCGCCTCCTTTGTTATGATGTCTGCCTGCTGGTTCTGGGCCGTAGTAAAATATTGTAGGAGAGGGTTCGCTAGGAGCTCTTTGTAATGTGTGAGAAGATCCAGGAATAGCTTCTCGGCGCATGGTCGCACCTCCCATTCCCATGCATTACCCTGGCTCTCTTCTCGTTCCTCCCATTCCTGCGGTTCTTCCTCCCACGCATCCATATCCGACTTGCGGAAGATGAAGAGATGGGTGATTATTACGTTAGCTATTTGCTGTATGAAGTCGTCAGTTAACAAGTTGTTCTTGACGACCTCGATGGCCTGCTGATGATCCTGTACGCGTTCTTTGGACCGATAGCGAATGGAATGTTTCGCATAGTACACCATCCTCATGCAAGCTCTCATTAAAAGAAGACCCTTCAATGCAAGTTTCTCTAGGATTGGTCCCTCAGTTTTGGCCTTAGAATTGTCTGACATTGATGGCTCTTGCCGCAGTCCACCCGAATCTCTGTAGCCTTCTGCGAACTTTGCGGTGATATTCCAGTACGCACGAGCAAGGTCAAGGGAGTTAGGGAGGGAGGCAAAGGCTGCGGGATGTTTTTCTGCCATCTCTAGGTGAAGCTTCGTGAATTGCATGAGATGCTTCCCCAAGAAATCGGCGTAGCTCGCTATCTTGGGCGAATCACTGTTGATAAAATCTAGGAATTGGGCAAACTGCCCCTGGGAAAAAGTCCAGACTTCCTGGACACTCTTGTCTTTATGAGGTTCATCGTAGCCAACTACCAGGAGTCGACGGAGGATCTTCAAGGCGTCAAGGCTGTTTTCTATCGCTAGCAAAGCAGCGTCGCCAGCATCACTACCAATGTCGTCTTGTCCATTGGTCAGGAACGCTATCCACTCGTTCGTCCTAGCGCCGTAGATTTCACCAAGTATATACACAAGCTCGGGTGTGACTTTCTGAAGGGCTTCCTGAATTCGAAGCATACGTGCTGATCCGAGCTCCTTTACTATGCGCAGAAGTAGCATCAAGGCACCTGAAAGCTCGAGCTGGTTGCCATCTTTGGTCGCTCTAAGAAGATTGCTGAGGTCGGTAAAGGGAGAGCTCCAGATACTGGGAAATTCGATGCGGACCACTTTGGCAACAACGAGAGCGTTCAGTTTGGCAAGCTGTCTATCCCCTTCGCCCACAGTTCCTTGGAATAGTCTATCTCGTATCGTTTTTTTCGAAGCTTGGGGAATGGAGAAGTCTTTGGCATGCTGGCGCCAGTGTCGGTCGATGGCATTCTTCAGTTGGATAATGGCAAGAAGTCGCATCGATTGTGGTGAATGCTTGTCGAGGAACACCGACTGTGGGTGAGCAGATGGTTAGTGGTATCCTCAAGAATGGAACTGGGATATATCCAGAAGAAGAGTAACATACTTGCAAGGTTGGGTAATAGGCCGGGTCGGATTCCCAGGTCTGAAGCTGCTGAGTAGCAGACGTACGTTGCTTGTCATTGTGTTCGGACGCAAGCGCCAAATTACGGCAGAGCTCATGGAAACTGAAGGGCGCTGCAGCACCAGGAACCTCGATGGCGAAGTTCATCCTGGCGGTCAGAGAATACGTGAATGCATGTGCATGACATGCGATAAGTAGAGAATTCTTTGTGTTGATGCTGGTGCTTAAGATGGATTTTGGTGTGTAGAATGGAGATAGGAGACAACAGAGTAGAGCTTGGTTGGTGGGGTACGAGGGGCAGTTTGGCCTAGACGTAACAGCTACCTGGGTAAGGTAACTTGTTTAGCGTCCTCCTAAAACAGGACACGCCAAATTTACGCGTCGGGTACCAGGGGTTAGCCTGGAGAGGCATCTTCCAGCAGGGATTCGTCAAATAGGAAATGCCTACAGGCAACAAGTATACCTAACGTCTGTCTTACAACTAACAAGCACGAGCGAAACTCAGGTACCTATTGTAGCATAGGATCATTGGTCAAGCAAGCGTGGTAATAATAGATTTCACGTAACGCACGGGGTTAAGATACAGTTAAAGATCTAAGACCATACAAGCCTTTGATTACCTGATTTCTGTACATCTACCAAGCTCTAGATGAGGCTCGTCAACGCCAAGAAAGAACGGTCGCTGACACATTGAAAGCCGAAGCGAACTCGCGATCCATCCACATCAATGATATCCACGGAATAGAATGGACACTACCAAAGGTTTAGACTTGAGCACGCTATACTTACATGTAAGCTTCGTAAAGTGGTACGCTCTTCTTAGTTGAGACGCCAAGGTCTTTTATTACCCAAAGCTAATTCGATTCGATTGTGAATGTTTGAGTGGGCGACTGGTAAGATGATATCCGACACTGAGTTTATCCACGAAAGCTAGGTACCGGCAGCTACGCCGCTTTCCTCCGTCGTTGTCGGTACACGGCGAACTTACACGCCGCCGCGGCTACCTGTCTACCTCCTAACCTTATACCTCGACGAAAACATATATTAAACCCCCTCCCTTCCTTTGTGTCAATCAAGTAATGGTATATAATTTTTTCTTAAATTTGCTCTCATTCATCAACCTTCTTAATATAATATCAATAGATTCTATCCAGCAATGATCACCTCACTTCATTACAAGGCTAGATCCCCGAGGACGGATGTACCGAGAGAGGTTGAAGACACGCCGCTGTCATCGCAATTTACGAGACTCAAGTCTCGCCTACGCCGAAAGACACACCCAAAACTATCTACCCCCTATCGACAGACCCGCAACGAAACTCCGGAGATCTCTAAAGCCTCGGCCGACGTCTGCTCTGTCGTCGCTCTCGCCATGCGTAACGTTATCAACGCTCAAGCCGGGGCGTCTACTACCGCGGCAGTGGCAAAATGTACTGCCAATCGCATATCTAAATGCCTTACTGGTTTTGATAAGTGCATTGACGCTATGACAACGAATATCATTTCCCATTACAACCTAAGCTTGCGGACCCCGGAGTTATGGCGAATCGAAGAGATTATAAACTGGTTAACTCAGAGAGCGAATATTAGCGCCTCTGTTTGTATCGACTATGCCGCTATCTTTGCTAAAACTAGGGTTAAAGGTCCTCAAGACCAGGCCAACCAGGCCACCGAAACAGCTATCATAAATGCCGAGCTAGATATTACATATGCGGTTGCAGATGCCGTCATGGCGCATATCAACACTGTCGAGCCTACTATAGAGTCTGTTCTATTCATTGAGAAGCTTACTTCGGCCATAACTACCGCGGGTTCTCAAACAGCCAGAGCAGCCGCAGATACTGTCACTTCTGATGGTCTTCCGCCACCTTACACTCCATGAAGCTAGCAGGCATGGCCTTGGGGAACATAGGCAGTCAAACACGCCTTTAAGTTACACCGCCAAGTGATTTGCAGCTTAGCTACGCTATCATATAGTATCACTTGTTAATACCTGTATCAGCTGGTAGTTCTCTAGGCCTAGTTTCTAGCTCAGGTATCTGATCTCCAGGCTTTTTTTTAGTTAGTAATACATGCATTTTTACTATGCTATCCCTGCGTGTAACTTCCCATGTGATTTCAACGAAGATTGTAGTCCCTGACCTTCACCTTGCCATCATGGATGTCCGTATCAATATCTCCTTCATAATACATCAACCCGTCACAGTATGCCTCGCCGATCACTTTCCAGAACTCTTCTCTGGATTCCTCCCCCATATCACTTGTGTGAACTAACCTCTCATAGCCCCGATACGCAGTAAACGGGTTGATATGTCGTTTTCTTCCGCCTTTGCTAACTTTCCTCAGCACCAGTGGCACTACGCTTCCAAGGACTGCAACCAACACATCCCCTTCTTTGAGATCCAATGGACCTAGGCCAAACCTCCCTTTCCGGGTAACAAAAAATCGACGGTTAGTTCCAACCCGTGATATAGTTTTCGCATAGCTGCCTTCTCCTAGACCAATATTTGAGTCTAAGACTTCGATCTCCGTTTTCCAATCGACAATACCCTTTGCCCACCCATCAGCCACAATAGTACGACTGAAGGACTTAGACGAATCAAGACCTTCGTCAGAACATAACGACCAAGGTCCACCAGCTGTGTGCTCCCAACTCCACAGAAGACTGTTCAAAAAATTATCTATGCACCTATCACTCAATGTGAGCCTATGTTCTGCTCTCCTTGCAACAACATCCAGCTCAAACCCCTTCACACTCAGTACGCGTCGACTCGTGTCGGCTTCAAAACGTGGTTCAGAGTCTCCAGCTGCACAATAATTCCTCATTGGAGGCCATTCATACATCGAAAAGCAATCCCTGGGTCTGACAGCGAAACGATAGTATAGAATCCGCCAATCGCAACACCAACTCACTCCCTGAAGCGCAGCTCCTGAAGCTAGGGCTACTGCAGCGAAAGTCTTATCCTCCGCCAGACTCGCCAAGGTGAAGTCGAGGAACACCTGCTCGGTGGACTTGCTGTAATCAGGAGATATTTTCGTAGAACAGCTAGGCGGTAGCAAGCCGAGGATGGCGTATATTTTATCAGAGCCCAAAGTGGCACACTGGTACCTGAATCTATAAACTAAGTCGAAGAGTGTTATGGAGCTCGGTTTGTCAAAGGTGAGTTCGTTGCGCAATTGCTGAACCTTGTCGACAAAGTCTATCGCTGACTGGGGCCGGAATGCTTTTTGGAAGGGTTTATATCTGAAAAGGGTTTGAATATCATCCCAAGCCAGCTGCGCCGAGCCCCTTTGGACGAGTATATGACGGGCGACTGCAACTTCCTGGATGATCCACGCTCGGGTCCACCATTCATGGGAGAGTATATCTTCCAATTCCGGCCTGATAATCCACCAGCCCCAGGAAGACGTAACCTTCGCCCATACATAGTTGTAATTCTCCTCAGTCCTTGCGTCGCCGAACTGCCGGATAAAGTCGAATGCGGCAGTAGTGGCCATGAAACCCGTGCCGAGCCACACGATGACCTCCGAAGCTTTAGAATACATTGTCTTCATAAGACGGACTTGAGAACTCTTCTCTGCATCGTCCGACTGGTTGATGCATAATGCATCAATCCATACAACCCTGTGTTTATCTGGTCGACGTAATTTCCTGAGTGCTAAAAACAGATTATCTGTAACATAGAAATCACTCCCATTGACTTTGATTCTGGAAGGGAATATGCTTGTACCCCAAACATAACTCAGAGCATCAAAATCTGCTCTTGCAATGCTTTCCGTAATAAGTTCACATTCGATTGTCTGTGAATAATATCCAGGGTTAATACGCACGAGGCGAATATATAAAGTAGATACGTCGGCTCCAGATGGAAGACGATTATAGATGCTTGAGTTATGCCGTAGCATCCATGTACGTATATGAGGGTATATAAGTTCGGAGACTGGTATTCGGTAGAGTAAAAGCCAGACGAGGAAACTCGCTAGGAGACTAAAACACAGGACGAAAGGTGCGACGACAGCAATAACGGGGAAAAAGAGAACTGGCAAAATAAAGACATATAAACCGAGGTACACTGATAGATGAAAGACATTTATTATCGCATCGATATTGAAGAAACAAACAGGTAAAAGGCGCGGCTGAGACGCCGAGAATATTCTGCAATGGTGTTCAAAGTAAGAGCAGAGTGTTAAAGCCAGCCGCTCGGAGGTTATTGATAGTACCATGTTGAAACTGGCCAGGTTATTGAGAAAAATATAGGCGCTCCAAACCCTGATTCGATCAGATATGAATTCCCAATTCAAATCCGTACCGAGCGGGTACAGGGTCCAAAAATTTGTGATATCCATGTCAGCATAGGCGATAGAAGCACCCAGCTACTTGCCTGAGTAAATTCTTGTGCCCGCAAGGCTACGAGCAAGAAACGATGAAGTGTACTCACTGTTAGGCACGTGATTGCACGCATGGCTGGAGGCGGCAGAACCAGAGTATCGCCCTGGATTAGTCAGCAGAAGCCGTCGCGAATGTTCGTACTATGTACAGTTACTAGCTGATTTAGCTGCGCATATAGACAGACTGTTGAGATGGCTTTGAGTTGATGTAATCGAGTGTACAGATCTCTGGGGGTATTGAAAGCGTTCTTACAGAAGGATACATATTCGCTAACCATCCTCATGACGTGACGCCACACATGAGCAAACTTACAAGCCACATGAACAGCCACCCCCTTATAAAACCCACATTCGACTACTTGTGCAACGATTAAACAACAACGTCCAGCTAACCCGACCTGAAAGAATATTGAAAATGTAGCTCGTCGGTGCTATGTATTAAGGTATCTTAGACTGCTAGCTAACCTGCTAGCAGGTAGCCAGTCTTAAATACGCCGCGAATAAAGACTGGTGTTATCGAGATCGCCTGGTAATGACTGTGTGATCTTGCCAGCCATTGATTTATACCATTGATCATCGATGCATCGATCATTGCGATATAATCTTGTTTTGTTACCCCAGATATGAGGTAGCACGATTTATCGAAGTGGAAAAATTCTTGAGAGACTAGCTTGTGTGTGCTACTATAATATCTTAAACATGTGTCTATCAACTATGATAGATAAAGGAGACGAAAGGGGAGACTTACAAATATACCCAGGTTGACACAAAGTATCTTGTACAGTATATCAATGTAAAAGGCAGGTATTGTGATGGTTGTCTGACTACCCCTTTTCCTTACTAGAGATGCTTTATGCATTAAGCTCAATCGGCTGCAATACTTGGATCTATGTGCATGTTGGAAATATCATGAGCTGCAGCTTATCATCTGTCAATATGCGAACATCTTGGAAGCCTTGAGGTTCTCATTTCTGCAGAAGCCATTGGCAGTTTGAAAGATGGGATTGCAGGTTGGTCACTACCTCAGGTGCTGGCATCCAAACGACAATTTCCATGTGGCCAGTCACGTACTGTTTAGCTGTTTACCAAACTCGCAGTCACGGTTGCCCTGCCGTCGCCCCAAGCCCCACGCACGTGCCGCCAATCCTCCCACCAACCAACCGAAGGCTTATAAGGGCAAAGAACAGGTAGGAAATTCATAACCGAGGGGCAGGGTCTTAGGGACCTCGAATGGCTTAGGTGTTGCGCGCAAGTCTTAGGGCAGAATGCAGCAACTTTAACCTAGGAAGACCACCGTTCGAACCCAGCTGGAGGAACCATGGAGGGTTTGGTCACCCACCTACCTCAGCTAACCGAACCCCCCAGAGACGGACGCGGACCCTACCCGATGATGCCCTAAGACTAGGCAGGACCGATGGATCGCAAAGAAATACCTCCGCATGCTGAAAGGCGAGGGGGGGCGCATTAGTATCACACCCGGTTCAAAATAGGTGTGAGATGGGCCTCCAAAAGGATGATAACTTTTGCCTTTTTCCACTCTCGTTTTTTTCATCCGTATTTCCTCTTCATTTCTAAAACATCTTCACTTTTTTCTTACAAAACCTATATCAATATTTCTTCTTTTTCCTTGTCTTGTTCTTTCATTTTTCCTGTCTATTTTCAAAATAAATTTCACCGATGTATGTCATATTCGTAGATAGCATCGACTCTTTTGACGTCCCTTTTCCTATGATAGGCTGGAAAATCAACCTGATTTCTCAAGTATAACACTCGAAAGTTCACTGCGCAGAGGCTCGACATACTTGAAAAATCCAAACTTATTCATGTAAAGTTTTCATTAATATATCTCAGGTTACGTCTAGATTCGAGCACCCAATCGCTGCACACACTTTAAGGTCCTTTTCCGTTGCCAGCTACGCGAGTAACTATCCGTACCAGATCCAGCAACTATACCCAGTTCTAGGCCATAGATATCTTTCGTCATTATTTTACCACCAGCAAATTCCCGAGCTCCGGTGCTATGCAGTAAAGAATCCTTCCCCCCTTGGCCTCCCCGCTATCCCCCTTTTCCAGCCAGCTATATATATTCAACCCTTTCCCCCTCCCCCCTCCCCTTCTTAATCCGAGAATATCTAAGTAGACAGAGATTCGTTTCACGCGTGATAGATGTCCGTAAGCGCAGGCCAATTGTTGTCGTTCATGGTCCAGCCCTCGACCTGGTAGACCTGCTGGTAGGGCTCGAAGCCGAAGGTCGGGGCGATGCTCGGGGCGGTCGCGGCCGCGGTCATGAGGGACGTCGGCACCGCCGCCCACGCGTCGGGCTCCGATATCCCCGGCTTCCAGCTCTGGCTCGTCCGCGGCGTCAGGTACTCCTTCGCGACGACCTTGACGTCCTCGGCGATCTTTTGGGAAAGCGGCCACGTCTCACCGTGCGCCGTAAGGATCTGCACGAGCCGGTTGAGCCGCTCCCGAAACACGAGCGAGTCCAGCCCGAGGAACACGCATGCGTCGAGGTAGGCTAGGGCGACTCGCAGCGCGCCTACTGCGAATATGGCGCGTAGGTTCCTCGTGGGGAAGGGCCGTCGGAAGAGGTCGCAGAAGCTGTTGGCGGCCTGGATATCAATCGGGTGGGGGTTCCAGCCGAATCCTTTGACCAATTGGCCCTTTCTATCAGGGCCCTTCGGAGGCCCTAGAGGGAAGTATTCTCGAATATTTATACCATTCCTAGGAGTGGGCTGTCTGAGTCGCAGTCGATTGCTTTGTCACGGATTAATCATGGTGCGTCAGGATTCATGTGTGGTACCTAAAACTTACACGTGCGCGATGACTAGGCCGTGGTACAACACCACGTCTACCACGCCGTCTGGATCGACGAGGTTCATCTTCCATTTCGGCACGCGCCGTAGCCAGTCGCAGATGCGCGCGTCCGCTCGCTCGAATATCTCGGCCTTCTTGTCTTCCGTCGCTTCGTGGTACGGCAGCACCAGATCGGTCTGGATCTTGCAGATGTCGATGAGGTACGCCATCGATGAGAAGTCGGACTGCCCTAGGCTGACCTGTATCTCGTATTGCGACTGGGACATGGGTTGAGGTATGATCTAAGGATGGGTCAGAGCTAATGTTGTGCGATGCGACTGTTTGCTAGATCCAACGACGCTGTGGGACAACTGGCCCCTGGTGTCTAAAAACTTCTAAAATTAGAGCAAAAACTCACCCCTGAATCATATTCCCACTCTTCACACGGCAAGTCTACATCAGAGTTCACGTCTGTGATGGGGTGGTTGGAACCTGCTTCGCATAGACTCCGCGCGGAGTCTTGGAAGGTCAGGCACCACCAAGTTCTTCGATAACTTTCCGCGAGTACGGAGTCAGAGGTGCCGTCGGCGTACGCCTTGCGATTCATGCCGAGGTCAACGGCTATGTTGATCGCTCTATTGGAAAAGCCTGCGTGGTGATCGAATTTCATCTCCCCGAAGGCCGCGATGCTCATCAGGAGCAATCCTTGCACCGATTGCACGGTAAACGGCAGCGACGCGCATCCCGCAGAATAGGCCGCCTCTCTCAGGTCGTCTGACGGGATTTCAGTGCTGTACAGCGAGCCGCAAAAATTGATGACAGAAAGCAGAAAATGGTACGAATCCGGGTCTGAATCGACGTGACTCATGAAAAATCTCTTGGGCGGGAGACAAGGGTAGCTGGGGTGGAAATAACTGTAGAACAGGTCGAGCAGTACCTCTTTCTCGTTCTTAGGTGAGACTGAGGCCTGCGACTCCGGATTGATGCTCCAGCCGCGCGGCAGGTCGTGCGCGGATTGCACCGAGGGGGCCGCGGAGTTGGGATTTGACGTCGAGAAGAAGGATCCGGACGAAGCTGCCGGCGGCTTGTCCGAAATGAGACTGCGCTTCTTGGGGTCGCGGATGCCGCGTCGCGACTTTGCGTAGAAGCACGGCTTGTCCTCCTGCTGGCAGCGATTGCAGGCGGGCAGCGTGGCGTCGCATTTGACGTGCTTGCTCCGGCACTGGACGCAGGCTAGCGACACGCGTATGTTAGCCTTGGATCGATTGGCGGCGGCCTTGGGCTCCGACCCTTCGGGGGACGAAGCCGTGGAGGCCTGCCGGCTGAGGCTGCCGGCCGTGTTCTCGCTATCCCGGCTCATCACCATTAGGCCGTTGAGGGAACGGAGTGGGTTTTTTTTGTTCTCTATGAATTTTTTTTTTTGCTGCGAAACTCGTATAGCGATCGGTCGCTAAGATTGCTAAGATTATGGCGCCCGTGGGTACTATGACGATTACGAATTTGCACCGAACTCGCGTTCGTGCCCGTTTGAAAGATTTAAGATCGCACCATAAGCCTAAGCTGGATCGATGAAGATACAGAAGGGTCTGGACTGTGTTGCCGACGAGCGGGTTTTTCATACAAGAGGCAGCTGTGAGCAGGCCTTCACATTTAGTTCTGACGAGATGTATATCAACGGCAGGGTTCTCGGGGTTGTTAAATGGGTCCAAATATCATCAATGAACCAGGCGGCTATGTACAGAGGTACCAATGTCGCCAATGTCGCATGTCTGCAGCTTTTGGTGAGTTTCTGATAATCAAGCCCATGGCCCCTTGGAGCTGTCAGCGGTGGATATATCTTGGCCGTCAGCCCTGCAGTCCTGGAGTGGGGCTAGCAGACCACGGGCAGTGATCAGAATGACCAGGGGAGTGAGGGGGGGAAAGACGAAGGGGGACCAAGGGGAACGATTTGATATGCCCGATAGCGTGGTCGTGGTGTTGTATCGTCAGGGGTGTTTAGTGCGATCTTAGCTCTTCTGCATCCAGTCACCTCGCCAGCTCGCGCAGGTGAGATATCTGCTGCGAATGGGGGCTGTCGAGTTCTGGCTCAATTGGCCGCAGGTCGTCGTGTAACCTATGCATAGCCCTCCATTGCCTCATCACTCATCATCTCTCGTCAATGCTCCGGTAACATTTCCTTAATGTGCATAGAGTATACAGCTCGTTTGAACACGAAGGAAACATAGTCGTTTGTCGTATAATTTATGGCGTGTTCAGGTAGGCTCTGAATCATAATTATTCTTAATAACGGAGATATGTCTCAACGCAGAGCATTGCAATTAGACGCTCGAATCAGAGATCCCGCATCAGGGGTAACATCTATTTCTGCACCACAACCCCAAGAAAGGTTAAGGGCCAACATGAAAACCAAAAGCATAGATCGCGATCAGAGTCACTGAATCTAGATTGCGAATCTCGGATCTCTTTACCAATGATAATAAGATGACTGCTTCCTATCCCGTAGACTGGAAGTTTCGGGATATGAAGTCATATGCAGCCCAGTCCGATATTACTGCAATCAATCTGGTGTCGCACTCTATAACCCATGAAAGCTGCATAGAGGCACTTGCAACTAATCACTTGACGAGTAAGCGGGCTTTGAATCTAAAATGCTTAACCGTTTCTAGTTACACTACATTGATTGATGACTTCTTCGGTTTGCAGCTGAAGCTCAATGATACCCTCAAACATTGTTAGGACTTGGCGGTTGGGCGGAGTGAGGGAGAGAGGAAGATCGGGGACGGGTGGAAGACCACGCCATAATAACGGAGCGGCAACAATTCCGTCTCTCACTTAATTCGATGTATATGGAGCGAAGATGGCAATGCTAAAATAAGAATTGGTTCCTCTCGTCTTTCGCTTGATACGAAATCCTGCTTTGGTGATAGCGGGACTGTTTAGTTTAGTTGTTGAAAATACGACTTGTGATTTCATGCGACTTGTGAAAGTTCAATCTGTTACATCTTGTTACCGCTAACCGCTACCTCTTGCTACCCCCTAAATCACACGAATTACACGTGGTTCCAGGCTTAGATCAGTACACCTTCAGTTACCTCGCTGTCATATCCACTAGCTCCGTACGAATTAGGTCAACAGCAGATTACAGACTGTTTATGCACTGAATGTGGCTGCTGGCATACATGTGCATACAGTGTTTAATGCGCTACTGATTTGTGGCTGCTTATGTAAGTCAAGTAGCTTGGTCGGTACTACCGAGGCTAGCATGCTGCCAAGACCACTTAAGCCCAATCGGCTTACCTTAACCTCGGCGTACCCCGAAAGATTTAGAGAGATTGGACGAATGAACCCACAACGTCACTGTCAACGCCTTCCCCGGATGCTGTAGAGACGACCGCCTTTTCTAAGCCTCATTCAACGTTACAACAGCGAAACAAGGCCGAGATCAAGGTCGACAATTTGACATCCCGTCACCGAATTTTGCCATTCCGACACTCGATACCTCCGTAATCCGTCATCCATCATCCGACCCCCGACTTTCGAGGTGCGTGACTTTCGAAAGGGAGCTATGACGTGAGTGAGGCAGCCGTCCGCCACCACGAACAAGAGCTTGAAACGTCCTATCATGTGGTAGCTCAGATGAGCTCTTCCAACTTCGCCCAAGCCCAGCAGCGTTTAGCTGCGCGTCGGCTGGCCCGTGAGCGCGAGGCACAAGCTCGGCTCGTCGCGACTCAGCAAGCGTCGCGAGCTTGGTCCGAAGTTACGCGACTACCGTACCCCCTAAACCGACTTGGCTCTACTACTCTATCAGCATGGGAGATTCTCTCGTCCCGCGAGGGTACCAGGCCTGCATTTCGAGTCGGACAGGTTGATGCAGAGTTATTAGATGAGGATCTCGTAGGCCAGCTACGCGATCAGGTTGGCGAAGCGCTGAAATACTTCGGAGGTACCATTAAAGACGATTGGTCCGCCGAGATACTTCTGGCACTTCGTTTGGTACTCTTTAAGCTGAGCGTGTGGGATCACGACGCGACCTACGGCGCAGCACTGCAGAATCTCAAATACACCGATGCAAGACGCGACGGGCCTGTACTGACGCCCCCTAGCAAATGGCAGAAGAGTCTGTATGGCATTATAACCGTGGGAGGCAAATATGGATGGACTAAATGGGAGAACTGGCTATTAGACCAGGATAACGGATACGACCAACCCTCACCGACGGTGCAAAGACTCTCAAAACTCACGTCAAAGATCACTAATGTCCATTCGATCGCCGCCTTCGTTTCCTTTTTGGCTTTTTTGTTGCACGGGAGATACCGCACAATCTTGGATAGAGTGCTGAGGATGCGTCTTGCTCCACCTACTAGCCAAGTCAACCGGGAGGTGTCTTTTGAATACCTCAATCGACAACTTGTATGGCATGCATTCACCGAGTTCCTACTCTTCGTGTTGCCCCTAGTAGGTATCAATAGATGGCGTAGATGGCTTAGTCGTACCTGGAGGAAAACGAAAGAGATCATCAACGTCGGTGCAGAGGATGGTGACACCAGCAAGCAGGGCGATTACGCATTCCTACCCGAACGCACCTGTGCTATTTGCTACCAGGACCAGAACTCGGCCGTCTCAGAGACAGAAGTTTTGGCCGCCGCCACGTCAAGCGGAGTAGTTGGATCAGCGCAGACGGATATTACTAATCCGTACGAGACGATCCCATGCGGTTGCATATATTGTTTCGTATGTCTTGCAACGAGATTGGAACGCGAAGAAGGCGAAGGATGGACGTGTCTACGTTGTGGGGAACTGGTGAAGGAGTGCAAGCCGTGGAGTGGGGATGTGTTAGAAGAGCAAACTAAATCGCCAACTCCTACTACAAAGCATGTCGGGTTTTTGGACGATGAAAAACCCGCATCAGTTTCGACGCAGGAGGCCGACGATAGCCTTCATCAATCTGGAGAGGCAATTTTAGACGAGGAGACCGAGGAGGCCACATATAATGATACCCCTGAAGATAATGATTCCGAGGCGTACGATGAAGAGGAAGCTGGAGTCGAGGACGATTTCGATGACTGATCGCCGATTTCTCTACCGTCCCCCCCTTACCTTACAGAACCATAAGGGGAAGTCCAAACATGGGGAGAGCAGGACCCGGGATCTACAACGGCAGGATTAGATAGCTGCATATGCTAATAATATCCCCTTATTTAATTCGCATCTATCAGCTAAGAAAAGATAAGAAAACGCGCATATTATGATCAACCCTTCCCGTTCAAAAGGGTGGGCAACTAGGTGTTCGTAGAGGCAGTTCGGTAGACGATCGTGTTTGACGATAGTAAGGCTTGGTGTTAGCCTCTATTCATCTCAGCCAACCGATGGTTTACCCCAGAGGCCTCTCACGCGTTCAATTTCCAATAAGAAGCCAAAAACAAGAGAGTAACCGCATTGTCCTCCACAACAGATTTTTTTTCACCCTGACACGTGTGCGTGCCGGTCATCGTAACATGCTACCTAGTTGGAAATCGAGATAGCCTATTGCCCGACCCCCCTGGCTTCAGGGGGTTAGCTGGCTCCACCAGTAAGGCTGCGGGATGGATGGGGGAACCACGGAAGGCGCAGTTCAGCTCACTCTGAGCTATCGTTGAAAAAAGCTTGTTGTCTGTTTTTCCACGGAGCAAGTTGTCGACATTTTATCGTGAAGCTCCGCAACTGGAAAATGGGTCTTTTCTCCAGCTCCGGCATAGTGGTCCGAGCGTACCGAACTCATGGGCCCGGTAGTTGGTATTATTTTCGTCCACAAAAATTCCTCTCCTTAAAAGCAAACACTATTCTTAAAATCCTTCACGGACCGTTGCAGTTCAGGTGGCAGCGGTACCATTTAGTATGCTTACGTGAGTACTATCATGCGGCAGCGATATCTTCTCTTTCAAGCAAGTCTATTTACATCTCGTCCAGCCCAAGCTGGAATGAGTATAAATCCTGGTCATAGCTAATAGCCCGGGGATCCAATCACGGCCCGAATCCTTTTGCGTTCTGACGTCCTCATCGCCGTTTGCATAAAGGACATTGCATCGAGGACGTCCCTTAAATTAGATAATACCTAGACGCATATGCCATACCTCTCTTACATGCAGGCCTTGACGTCCGCTAGACCACGATAGATGACCGCATCTTGGAGTTGAGTTAAGCTTAGATTCCCAAGCTCCGGGCCTTCTGTTCCGGGGGTATATATCCCACGCTCCGTAGATTATCCACAACAGGTGGCATGAGTCAGCATCGCGACGCTTCTCGAGACGTCCATCGGCGCAGTGGTAAGCGGCGGGAACTGAAAGAAACGACGTCGGTCTCTCGACGCTGAAACTCGGCAAGCCACAAGCACTAACATAGAAGATGTTGCAGGCTTACCGGCAGTAGCTTCGCGTTCTCGAACCCCCTTTCTAGACAAGCAAAAAGAAACATGCGGCTTTCATCTACAACTCGTTCCAGAATCGGGTGATCGTTTGATCTAGACGGGACTTGAGTATAGGCGCCCTCTCTTTCTCCAGCATCTCCGAACGCCTTGACTCCTCGAACCCTCACGGCACTTCTAGCGAGCGTGTTTATATATCATGTTTATTTTCTGCGCTTCACGCGGTTACGACAGTATATTCGAATAGGGTCTCTCGCTTGTGAGCTACTTCCCCCTGATTGGTGTGCCTGCTAATGGCGCTCTTGTGATGTTGTGTTAGGTTGATTACGAGACATTTCACGGGATATGAGGGTGTTATCAGGAAGCGCAACACCGTGGTGGCACTCGGTATGTAAATGTTACCTCGAACGAGTCTCGGCCTGTGGGTAACACAGCAGCAGCGCAGAGAGGGTTATGTAGGTGTCGTGTCGCCTCGCCTGTTACGCTGTTGGTCATCACGCCGCCGCAATAGGTCGGAGCAGCCTGTACCAGTAAAGCCGCCCCCAAGTTTTTTCGGGTTTTGGAGGGAGCCCAGATGTTCCAAGCAGCATTCCCGCCGTTACCCACCGGGTATTTACTCCCCACGGCAGATCTGTAAAACCCCCGATGATATGGAGGAGGCCGAAAGAAGAAAAAGCAAAAAGCAAACAGCATGTTGGTCTCGGATCATTCGCTCGTCTACCTAGGGTATGTTGCATTGCATCCGCGACTTGCTTGGGGTACATACATATATACACACGTACATGTCGATACATCCGTATAGATCTTGCCAGCATTGGGCGAACCCGACTGTCGGGTCTCATAAGTCGCCACCGGCTCAGATTGGTGTTGCATTGAGTGAGTACAAATGAGTACGAACTTTCGAGTCGCCGTTACGGCAATGAGGCGTACCAGGTACCTGTCTACGTGTACGTACGTATGCAACTTGCTTGAGGCTCAAGGAGCTCACCGTCGCCCGCAACATGAAAGACTCCCTAACGTTACATGAGAGATGACATATAGAAGAATACAGAAGCAACTTAGACGTAGTCGATAGTAAGTTAAGTTGCATCAGTGTTGTATGTAAGTCAGATATGTGGCTGAGAATGCAAAGTCGGAAACCGGTGAAGCGACAAAGAAGGATCGTATGTCAACAATGAAATAGTCGGCCGAAAGTGGAAACTGGACGGCGTGAGGATAGCGAAAATGGCCGGCAGACCCAGCCCCACAGGAGCTTTAGGGAGCTTTAGGGAGCTGATTCTATTTGATCTGGGGCTGATGACCCACCCTGTCAGCCTGTCTAGCCCGTACCTTTGTAGCATCGGTTCATTGAACATCGTCATGTGCTCCTTTCTTGCAGCAATATCGCATCCCGCATACAGACGGGCCACCTGCCTTACCTAACAAGGCCATTACCACATGTCTACATGCACCCTCTCCTCCCTTCTCCTTCCATCTACTCGGCCGCATCTAACAACACGTCGTCTTCCACCCGAACAAATCAACACGTGCCCTCCGGCATAGGAAGCCGTTAGGAACCGCGGGTAACCAACCACGGCCGACGGAATAACTGGAATAACCTAGCCTGCAGCGCGCCGCGATCACGAGCTCGCTGGAACTACTTCCCTATCTGCACCCGCCTCTCCGATCGGTGAGCCTCACCTAATCCCTCGGGTATCTTTACCTGCATATTGCCTTGCATAAGGTTTGGAATCCGAGCGACCGCGCCAGGGAGGCCAGAGAGCAAACGCCACCTCCTGTGTCGTCGCATTTCCAATACGTCCACGTCCCGACTCCAAACCCCGAGCTCCGTTTCTCGCGTATCTCGCCCATCGACTCGATTCGTCTCGTCTTGCCTCATCTCGTATCGCTTCTTACCTCCGCAAAAGCTCCGTACACGACCTAGCTCTCAGCTCTAGCTGCATCGGCAACAGCAGCTAGCCGCTAAATTCTCTCTCTTTCTCACAACATTTCCAGACCGTCATGTGTACCACCTCGACCCCCCACGAACAGCAACCGAGACAACATCGCCAAGACATATAAGGCGGCATACGAACGCCACCAGACGCGAGTAAGCCGCAAGCCAAGACCTCGAAGACTGGGGAGAGCGAGCGCAGGAGTAGGCGAGCTGAACAACCAAACAAGCGGACACCGAAGCAAAACACCGAGCCGAGCCAATGCCCGAGTTCTTCCCCTTCATCCCAGGTACCGAAACCGGGCGTGCTGCCCGCCAGCACGCAAGCGACGCCTCGCCGCTGCTGGGCCGCTTCCGCGCCGT
>JAOXNQ010004677.1:0-25534 GCA_028571165.1 Hypoxylon perforatum
GGAGGGGGGCGGCGGGCTTGAGATGGAGGGGGTGCACCGGAGCGACCGTGCTCCGCGGCGGCGGTCTCGTAATCCGGAGGCGGTTCGGAGGGGGTTTGTTGCTTCTTCTCGTCCATTGTGGATGGTACGGGATGGGATGGCGGTGTAAGGTCGGAGCTTGGTGCTGGAGTTGGAAAGCTTGGATGGAGCTTTTAGGGGGCGAGAAGGAGGGGTAGATAGGAGGTACTCCTTAGTGAATTGGAGGTGGATGTGGCTTGTATGTTCTGGATTGTATAGGTATGTATTCGTAAGTGGCAATACCCTCGTTATAGTAGAATAAGATCAGACAATGTCACAATCGAATTGTCATATATCGACTTGTGAAGAATTACAAGTCGATTGCAATAGAAATTCCAGAAAATGTCGGTGGGGTCGAGAATGCAGGTCCGAAAGGAGCTGCGTCACCGTCACGACGCTATGCTTGTCTTAGGGGAGGGGAAGGGGCTGAAATCCGGAGTTAAGATGATCTTGGATTGGGTATAGCAGGATGGACAGGGATGGACTCGATTAAGGTGGTGGGGGCGGAGTGTCACATGCACTTCTCGAGGTTGAGACGGTCATTTCGCAGGAAGTAAAAATCATCAAAGTTGCGACTTGTTATTTTGCATCATTATACGTCGTACCATCCGATATTAAGACAGCTGAGTTGATGCCGGCACTTGGAAAGCGCATTACTACATGTGCCTTTGATTCCTGGAAGATGTGCTTCTCAGGGGCTTCTACTCTGAACTACAGGCCAACATCTCGTCGCATTCAGTGGCACTTGTCTTATACCTCCAGATCCACAGCATATTAGACATTCCGCGAGTCGAATCTGTTAGAAAACCACCCCTTTAAATTGATCACGATTACGAACGGAATCGAATATCTTTTGATACATTTCCTTCCGCATCCGCTATTTTGATCGGCAGAAGACATGTCGGAACCGCGGTCTAAATCTCCCCAGGATGGAGAAGCTTCCTTATTGGCAGGCCAGGATGACAAGCCACGCCTGACTGAAGAAGAGAAGAAGCAAAACCATATCGCATCCGGTATTCTTTATTGACGATCTGGGGTATTGTAGGGGACCTGCTAACGTTTGGTCACAGAACAGAAGCGTAGGGAGGCGATCCGGGCCGGGTTTGACAAACTCTGTAGTCTCGTGCCCGGACTAGAAGGGCACGGTCGGTCCGAAGGCTTCGTCCTAAAAGAGACGGTAACTTTCATGAAGACCCAGCTTGTCCGACGCCGCGAGTTGGTAGAAAAGTGTGAGGCGAAAGGCATAGCTGTTTCAGATGAAATGAAAGAGTAAGTCCTCACTTCCACCCTTTACTTTCTTCCATCATGTATTTAAACCCAATGTGCTCATACGTTATGTTTGACTTTACAGGCCAATCCGGATCCTAGAGCGACTAGAGGCTAGGGAGAAGGAGAAGGGCACGAAAGAAAATTCAGACGAAGACATTGGTTAGTAATCAAACAATGAGGCTGCCGGGATTGTCTACTACCTAGTAATGATGCTTTTCTGTACGACATGGGTGTTATGGGATACGTTAATGTAATATAGCTGTGAACGTTATACTTTGTATTATTGGTATGAATTAGCTTTGGTTCTAAGAATGCTGAGCAAGTCTTTCGGCGTCATTTCTTGCATCTCCTGCTTTTGCGAAGCTTTTGCGCTATCTGCTCCCGATATGTCAACTGTAATAGTTCCGTTCGGTACCTGTCTTGGACCGACGGTAACGATGACACTGTAGCCCTTCGACTTAGCCTCGCGCACCTTCTGTGGCAGACTTCGTCGGCTATCATCAATGTCTACTATTAATTGAGAAGGGTCTACGACTGGTCCATCGGCCGGCCCGTCACGGCCCATAAGGATATCTTGAGCTGACTTGGCCAACCCCACCACCGGTTCACTGTCGTTGACAGTGACTATTATTACTTGTCTCGGGTTCAACCAGAAAGGCCACTTTCCGTCATAATGTTCGATTAGAAGGGCCATCAGTCTCTCCACAGAGCCCAAGACAGCCCTATGAATTAGGACAGGGGTTACAAGTCCAAATTCGGCCAACTTGTCCGGGTCGTTGGTGATTTCACCTCGCCGTTCGTAATCAGGGGCCGGGGCTGAATAACCCAGATCGAATCGTTTCGGTAGCTGGAAGTCAAGCTGTATCGTGGCAGTTTGGTGTTCCTTCCCATCCGAGTCTCTAAGGATGATGTCAATCTTAGGCCCGTAGAATGCCCCGTCGCCTTCATTTATGGCCCACTCTTGTCCCGACGCATCCAGTGCCCTCCTAAGAGCATTCTCGGCTCCTTCCCACTCCTCGGCCGTGCCGATGTAATGGTCCGCCGGACGTGTTGATAGTGCTAATCGGTAGGTGCCTAGCTTGAAGGTCGAATACACGACCCGCACGAAGTCGAGCGTCTTCTTGATTTCCTCTTCAATCTGTATCGGTCGGCAGAAAATATGGCCATCGTCCTGGTGGAACCGCCGTACTCGTGTTAGGCCACTAAGAGCTCCGGAAATCTCGTTCCGGTGCAGTGGGGAGAAGTCGGCGTACCGAATAGGCAAGTGTCGGTAACTCCGCCGTTGGGATGCAAAAATGAGGCAGTGCCCTGGGCAATTCATGGGTTTGAGGCCATATTCGTCCTCTTCGTCGCCGGCCGTGGTACTGTCACTTCGTGATGGGGACGTACTCGTCACCGTGTACATATCATCGCTGTAGTTGTCCAAGTGGCCCGATTTGCGCCAGAGCGCCTTTTTGTAGATGGTAGGCGTAATGACCTCGTCGAACCCGTATCGCACGTATTGCTTCCGGAGAAACTCGACGAGGCGATTGAAGATGCGGGCCCCGTTAGGCAGCAGGATCGGCGACCCGGGACTATATATAGAGGTGGTGAATAGCTCTTGTTGGACGCCGAGCTGTCGGTGGTCTGCGGGCGGTTTCGGTGGGAGACCCGAGGTTGCGTGGGACGAACAGGATCGGTCGGAAAGGCATTTAGAGGGGAACGACTGGATCCGTGTTCGTATTCGAGGTCGAGGCGGACATCTCAGGATATGAGGGCGAGTCCTCACTACGGTTCGTGCGAACATGCCGCCAATCAATTGCCAATGTTTGGGGCATGATTGGACCAGAAGAGCTCTAGTGAGAATGAAAAAATATGAGCTTAAGCCTTAAGAAACGTCAACACAAAAATTGGAGAAAAGAGCAGGGGTTGGATAGCTCCCTGCCCAGGTCCCCTCCAAGCTTGACGCGCTAGTCCAAATACGACTTTAATTGAAAACAAGCATCGCCTGTATGGGGTACCTACGCCATAGCGTGTGTTGACTGCCTAAAGCACGTAACCTGTACCCCAAGCTATGAGACGGTAGTACATAGTACATGCCCTGACCCAATCACACGTCACAACGTCAAGCCCACGCGAACCCGTGACATGAAGTCATCCGCGACCTGTTCACGATACCGCGTCTTATAAGGCAGATGAGTGTATCCTTTCGACCTTACATCTTTTTGAAAATAGGACAAAACCAAAGTCGAATGCTACTTTCTTGTGAGACCTACTCATTTCCACTTTCCTCTCATAGCTTCCACATTTCCATATGAGTCACTGGAAATCGATTCACAACCCCTGTTTAGGCCCAACTGGAACTGTCTTGGCATCATATATATATATCGACCCTCGCATCTGCCTTGCCACTTGCTCGACAACAAACACGTCCGATTAATCCCAATAAACAAGAAAAAGACTAGGCTTCCACTACGGATTTTCCTGGAAACGGCTAATAAATATCCCGCTACTCGATTCATCTCTACCGCAAACTGCGGCGACTCTCACAACAAGGTTATGAGAACATAAGCTGGTTCTCAACCACTCTCGCTAAAATATGGCGCGAACACGAAGATCAAATCTCCCCATAGAGGATTCCTGGCGCATGGTGGAAGGAGGAGAAAACGACAGTTTCGATACAGCCATAGTTCAAGATCCATTTGAGGATGACCCTTTCTTATACAACAGCCAGTCTCAGAGATCCACGCAGCCAATGTCGTCGCAAGGCCTCAGCGTGGGATCTCAGGACAGCATTCGCGACTTCGCCGACCGCGCAGATGACGAGGAGGTGATATTGCGAGCTCCTTTCCAGCCCTCCCTTTCCTCAACAAGGTCGACAAGGCATATGTCGATGGACAAAGACAGGACGCCCGTTCCCGAGTTCTTTATGCCGACCATTGAGCTCGGCAGCCAGGACAATGACTATTATTCACCCACTGCGGATGCGCGACGGCTCTTAAAGAGAAGGGGTCTTCGCCAGGCACCAGTCCCTCGAAATCTCAAACACGACCAGAACCCCCAACATCACAGGGCGAGCCTTGCGCAACGATTCGCTTCTTCTGCACCTGAGTTTTTATTCGACTCTGCTGCCTGGTTTCTGGGAACTTTCCGCATGGCTCTCCGTTACGCGCAATGGCCGCTGGCAATTATGTTTGCCATTTATCTAACCATCGGCGCGTGCATGATGGCAAAAGACACGATCGTCAACTCCCTATCCACGCCATTCGCGCCTCTATGCCGAATCCCAGGAGTATCTCTAATCAACCTACCTTTCTGCCCAGACAGAAGTGTGGGATCAGGAGATGGCTCATCGGTGGTAGAGTTTGACGAGTTGATGAGCGTGCAATCCCAGTTTGAGAAGGTGTTGGAAGACTCCGCACAGGGCGTCTCGCTGCCGATGGATATGAAGCGGTCGGAAGCATCCGTTCGCGACCTGCGCACCATGGTCAAATATAGTGAACTGCCGTCTCGTGACGAACTGGTGCACGAGTTCGACATCTACATCGACAGCATCCGAATGAGCGCTAACGACCTGACCATGTTCAACACGCACGTCGGTAGCGCTGTCGATAGCGTCATCAGCATCAACCGTTGGACGTCGCGATTTATCGACTCGATCGCGTCGAACCGCGAAGCCAACGACAACATGTTATCGCGGGTCAGCACGTGGATGTTCTCGCCGTTCCAAGTGTCCGTATTCGACGAGCGCGCATTACTCGATAAATATATCGAGCACACGTCATTAGTGTCCGACAAGATCTCGAACCTGATCCTCGAAGCCCAAGCCATCCTACGGCAGCTAGGCCAGGCCGAGGGCAGCCTCGAGCTGATCCACGAGCACGCCGTGCGCACCGGCAACGCCGTCAAGGAGGAGAAGGCCGAAGTCTTCTGGGACATCTGGACGCTGCTGGGCGCCAACAACCGCCGCCTGCACAACCTCAAGTCGCAACTCCGGCTCCTGGAGCAGGTCGAAGTCCAGCGCACTTCGGCCGCTGCCCGTCTCACCAACCTGCTCCACGACCTGTACGACATCCAGACGAAGCTGTCGGACCTGCGCGAGCGCGTCGCGGCACCGGAGCTCGTGGCCGACTCGGCCAGCATCCCGCTTAGCGTGCACATCGAGACCATCAACGCGGGCGTCGAGCGGCTTGAGACGGCGCGCAGCCGCATCCGCGCCGAGGAGAACGAGAGGCTGCAGCAGGCGCTGCAGAGGTCGAGGGAGGACGATAGGTTGATCGATGGTTGAGATTTGAAAGGGAAAATAAAATGCGCTTACGATATTGGCTATACGATTTTATGGATACATGGTCAAGAGTTTAGGTTTGCCGGAGTTCCGGAGATGAAATAAGCACAGCACCGCATAAGTCCCGTACACAATATGGGGAGGGGTTGGTTACTAGATCGAGCGTGAATATTCGCGGGTGAATTATTGGGATAAGGGAAACGCCAGGGTAAAGGAGAATATGGCTTAGTTGTTAAAGACTGGATAGTAATACGAAATCGTATAGAGATTATTTGTGCATGTGTTTGAGAAGCCACCGAGTATCTGCACCAGGTATGATAGATCATGCCCTCTTATCGGTTAAGCACGAGATGATTCAATTTGAGAATACACAGAAAGGCCGTCTTACAGAACAGTTAGAATTAAGACTAAACAGATTGCACCCTAAAAGAGTAAAGATAAAAATATGGTAGTCTCTGACACCTACCTTAGGTAGTTACGAAATGAGGAGTTGAGAGCTGCGAAAAGCTTCCCCTTTTTTCGGCATTTGGAATCAAGCGTAATGCACATATCTATACGTAATAACAGCCGTGACTCTGATGTACTGGCCTTGCTACTCCGCATTTTATTTTTCATCTCTTGACTCCATGTTTGCCTGTGTTATCTTTCATTTTGTCATCGTTTCTCTGTTTGTCTTTGCCCCTCAGGCATGGATCTTAGTGCCGATACAAGTTTCGGCAGCAACCTTGACTTTATGACTAATATGATGGGATAGGATGATTATTATCCAAACACTCAGTATTCTACTTATAGTTCGAGTTTGTCATACTCCGGTAGTCTCAGAGCTGCGAGTATGATGACATAGGTGATGCTCCTGAAAGTCATACAACAACCAGGCCAACACAGAATGGGTCAGCCAAGAAGTTACGTAGATATGTCAAACAAGGGCACAACTCAAGAACAGTCGCAAGGAAATCTAATTGGCTCAATTCTCCTAGTTACTCAGTAGACGGTATCGTACTGTGCCGGCGTGGTTATCTCGGCACTTATAAAAGGGACTGACTAAATCCTTCGGACGTGTCTTTCAGGATACTACTACTTCACACACATGCCCTCAACATTGTTGGGACGTTTCATGTAGTTGATTCACCACATGATTTACACATCGAGTACTCAAGGTAACAACGACAATGGTCTGATAGGTACTCGGCAGAAGAGGCAGAGACGTTAACATACATTGGCAACGAAGGATATAGCCGAGAGTATCATCCTTAGAGTACACATAAAACCCGCTTAAGCCCCCCAGGACTTGTCTATTCTGGCAAACAGCACACGGCTATCAAATTCCAAAATCCAAGCGACATCACCATATATTATGAAATATTTCTATATACCAGTATTCATCAGCGATACTCACCACCCACAATTCGCAATACAATATATCCACAACCTAGTAACCTATCAAATCTTCTACAACGAAGTCAACTCCGCGATGTCTTCCAGCGGCGGCAGTTCGGGCGGCGGCAGCTCCGGTGGCGGCCACTCGGGCGACACCCCCCGCGGCGAGAAGGAGATGACGGGCTCCAACGCCTCGGGCAGACGCGGCGGCCACCACGAGAGCACCGGCACCAGCAACCAGAAGGGCGGCAAGCAGGGCGGCTCGGCCCACCACCACAACGCCAAGAACAAGGGTCGCTGACAGACCCTTAAGATTACACCTATCTGTTTGAAGTTCTGGAGCTTTTGGAATGGACTGAGAAGGAGGGAGCTGTTCGTGGTAGTAGTGGTGGTATCAGGTAGCTAGTACTTCAGAGTGTCTGCTTGGTAGACGCTTAGCTATACCTCGGAAATTTACAACCATTTTTGGAGATTCGATTTGTGATGTGTGCCTTGTCTAACTGTAGTGTGTAAAGGGGTGTTGCCACACATTCACCTAGATTTAAGTCGGCTTCATTGCTGACGAGGATTTCGATTGCAGAGAGTTCACCCGCGTGACTGGGTAGTGTAGTTAGTTTTGTCCTAAAGATTGTTTGCTAGGAAGCGCTAACATGAAAGCCTCCTACCCAGAACCCTAGTCACGTAGGATTAATAGTGATGCTGACAGGGTTTGAGTCGTAACGCATGAAGTATTCATCTGGTAGGCTTTTGTTTGGCAATTAAATGACAAGATACGTACGTACGATTATCAAAAGAACCATATAATACCAAGTCATTTGTATTGACACCTCAAAACGAAGGGAGTTAGCACTACTGTTATAAGTATCACTTCACTCCTCTATTTGGGTTTAATTTTCGTCAACCATACTCAAACCGACTACTACTACCTGGGGATATAATCTTTTGAAAACCTTCAGAATGAGTGGATATGAGACTGTCGCCTTCGCAATAGGAGCCAACGGCTTTGTTAAGGCAGTACTCGATACTTGGGACAGTGTCGAAAAGAAACGGAATGAACAAAAGGAGTCGAAGGTACTAACGAAAGAGCTTGAGCAATTTGGCGGCCAAGAACGTCGCGAAATGCTCGAGGCCTACCTGAAGATATCCCACACCATTATTCGAGACCGAATATACCAAATATACCCAAAGGAGAAATTCATCCAGCTGGCAGGCTGTTTTAAACAACTCAATGATGCTCTTGAAGCCATCCAAGGCCTAGTCCAAGCAATCGGTATGAAGACGAGTCGGCGGCTTCACATTCTGCGAAGGCCATCAATTGCCAAGGAACTGAAAGACAAGGTCATGTCTTTCAATGAGAAGTCTTCCGAATTTCATCAGACGTTGAACTCCCTGAGCGTCGTATCTTTTAATAGGGAGATTCTGCTTTCGTTGAGCCGAGACACTCTCATAAGTTCCACGGCCGAACGGGAAAAAGTTAATGATACGATTAATATGACCAAAGCATCATTTCCTAAGCATGACAGTCCGGAGTTTTATATGAAAGACGTCTTGGTCGAAAAGATGTTCTATACAGCCAACTCTAGAATGGAAACACTACGCGCCATCTGGATTCTGATTTCCAAGTTACATTCTACAAAACCTAGTTGGAACATACCGCACTTGTATGGCTACCAAGACAACCCAAATGAGAGTCGGCCCTGTATGGAGCTACTTTTTGAGCGCCCACATCCGGAAATGAAGTTTATGACCCTAGATCGATTATACAGGACCAGCGCACCAGAGCCATCCCTGAATCTTCGAGTCGAGCTATGCCAGCAGATCGCCGTCGCTGTGCTAAAGGCCCTTGCTATCGGTCTTACCCATCAAGACGTTCGACCTCAGAATCTTCTTGTCACATTCGAGAAAGGAGATGATGACGATTTAGAAGAGGCGTCCCTCTTTTTGTGCAGTTGGGCCAACGCTCAGCTAATCGATGGTATGGAGACCAGGGGGATCGACGAGTCAACTCTATCTAGACTCATTTACCAACACCCAAAACGCCGAGCCCAGGAGAATATGGCCAAGGAGGATGATAAGGTTGAATACAGTATTTATAGCATGGGGGTGTGCATGCTTGAGCTACTCATATGGGACCCTTTGATTCGACCCGGCGACACTGAGATGGCGGCACCGGTGCTATCTGATGCCTACATGTGCGAGTTCGAGTATCTAGGATATAATGAGGCTTCGGATATGCCTCCTGACTACGATTCTAGTGGCGATGAGCAGGTGCAGAACACTCTTATTTCAATGGCGGAGTCCCTTATCCCGAGAAAGGCAGGTTACAAGATGATGGATTTGGTTCGTCGGTGTCTTACTTGTCTCAATATACCGCCAAACTCGGAAAGCGGAGTGTTTGACACCGCGCAGGAAAAGGGGACTCTGTTAGAGAACTTTAGCAACCAAGTATTCGACGATTTCAGCACGTTGCGAGCTGCTATTTAGATTTATGTAGCTAAGAATGACCGAGTATCTGCTATACGTTTTTCTGCTCTTATTCCGATTACGCTTTCATGGAATCCAAGATAGCACAAACCCCGGCAAAGTCCAGTTCAGTCATCGTCTCGTCCCAGAGCCGCTGTGTCGCGACCTTGCCATTAGGCGTATACAATAAATTGGCAAATCTGTGAGGCGCATTAGCAAGAGCCTGGACTTGGAGGGCGAAGCAACTTACGGATGAGGCTGCCAGCTCATGAGAAAACAACCATGTGACTCCTTCCCCTTATTCACGACCGCATCGACATAGCATGATGCACCCACGGTCATAGATCGACCCGCAAGCGCACCAAACATCTTCATAACAACCTTCCCAGCGCCCTGTGCGTCCCGGTGTAGTTCAGTACCCTTCACCCATGCCGGATCCGCCAGGTTGACGATGACGTCGTCGGCCGAGACGTAGTCGACTAGCTTCCAGACAAACATCTGCATCAGAACCTTCGACGACATGTATTGCTCGCGCGGATCGTACGTCGCGAGATCGTCGAAAGCGGGAAGTAGAGGGTTGGCATCTCTGTGCGGGAACTTGGCCGCCAGAGTCAATGCCGCGCTGACGATGGTGAGATGTGAGGGGTCGCCGTCGGCTGGTCGCTTCGCCTTGAGGACGGGGAGGAGGAGGGTAGCGAGGAGCACGGTGGAGAGGTAGTTGACCTGCAAGGTTTCTTCATGGCCGGTGCTCTTGACTGCGTTATATTCGAGGTTCATAACGCCGGCGTTGAGAATGACTATGTCGATACGCCATGGGGCGTTCTCGACACGACGGGCAAATTCCCGGATCGAGTCGTACGAAATCATATCCAGGTGCCAGACCTCGACTTCGGCTTTCGGATACCGCTTACGTAGCTCCGAGGCAGCGGCTTCTCCTTTATCTAGGGACCGCACCGCGAGGATCATGCGTGATAAGTTTAGACTGAGAAGTTGGAGTGCCGCTTCATAACCGAGTCCCGTGTTCGCTCCCGTTATAATGGCTGTCTTGCCGGAAAGGCTTGTGTTCGGAGCCGGCCATTGCGGTGTGGCGCGAAATTGGTTGTTGACGAAGACGCTTAGATAGGAGGAGGCAGTTGATGGCGACAAGTCTCTTGAGCCGACCATGATGGCGATAATAGACTGATTTCTACCGATTTAATTCAGAACAATAGCAATAAGATTGGAGGAACATGCTCTACGCCACATTCATCATGTGAGCCTCCTTATATACCCAGATCTTGTTAACAGGAATGTAGTCGCGCACCGTGCTCCGAAGCGATGGTCCCCCGGTCCGAGGTGGGGCACCATATTATATTCCGTTTTAGGAAATGTAGATTGCCAGCGGGTCCGCGATCTATTCCCGAAAGAGTTTATAATATCATGAGGCGCAGCCAGAGCTAAACCAAACCTGGAATAGTGTTCCCGGGTAGCCGCAGGCATTCGACTGCAACGTCGCTCATGCCTCAGCTCATCAATTTTCTATCCTTAGCTACATCTGCCATCAACTCAATAGGCTAGATCCCAACATGCTAAGATATGGCTGCGCCTAGGATTGCGGGTGAAGCTTTCCGGTACGATGATAACTTCATTATAAATGACCCGCAGAATCACTTCATCGTATCGACGAACATAGAGAAGCCCGGTCCAGAACTGCGCAAGTTCATCCGGAGCCATGTTATGCTTGGCAAGAACCGAGGGAAGACTCGGTCCGCGGGGAAGAAAAGGAGAGAAACAATAGAGAATGTGTTGTTTCCTGACCCCCACACGTCATCTACAGGCACCTTGAATGAGGATGAACCGACACCCTCATCCACTGTTGCCTCAACTGCAGCATCCCAGTCTATCCTTTCGCTCACGGTACCCCGTAAGTTCGGCTCGGATATTTCTCCCATGCGTTTTCCTGATGCAGTGGAACCCGGCACGGTTGAGGTTGTTTTGAAATGTAAGATGTTCCCCGCCCCCCTTTTCCCCCTTTTCTAAGTACTATGCCACTCATTCACGAATGACGAATGACTAGTTTCTTCCATCGCTAAACACATCCTCTTTCCCCTGGAACCATGTGTATTCTTTGAGAGGAAAGCCGAAACTTGGATCGAACCTCTAACGTTCGACCCTGTATTTTTGCACACCATGATCTTCACGTCGCAGTCTTATTTCGACGTGGTAGCCGCCGGAAGAACCTTAGCTACTACTAAAGTTGCATTGCACCATTTCGTGAAGGCGCTCAAGCTTCTTCGCGAGAGGATATCTCGCGACGAGGACCGTGTCACACTTTCTGACACTACTCTTGCCGCCATCATGGCGCTAGCTGGTCACGCACTCTTGACAGGTGATTACAGGTTGGCAATGAACCATGTTGAAGGCCTCCACAAGATAATTAGCTTGCGAGGAGGCGTGGCCACGTTTCGGTTGAATCCAAAGCTTCTAATAGAGGTACTCAGGTGCGGTTGTACTCACATATAATAAATGTAAACTGAAGGCAATGCTAACTGGTATAGATGTGATATCGGAATGGCACTCCATCGTGGCTCTCAGCCAGTGTTCTTCAACCAGTCTACATCTGATGAACCCTTTTTGCCATATCCCGACTTGACGCCACTCCTTAAGCTCCGAGGACCTGTCGCGATGGCGTCTCAGAGCAATTCGACTGTTTTTCTTGATGACGTAAATGGTGAGCTGTCCAGTGTATGGAATACCATGGCTGAGTTCTGTTCAGTGGTCAACTTTGCTGTTGAGTCAGTGCAGTTCATCTCCATCAACACTTATCTAGAGACTATGGCCTCACTAATGTACCGCCTCCTGAATATGCGCTTTGAGTCAAGCTCGATCAGTGAGGCGATTCGTCTCGGGCTCCTTGTTTTCTCAACTAGCGTTTTTCTTCAGTGGGGATCCTTGGGACTCTCTTATGCCCATCTCACTTCCGAGTATAGGGGCTGTCTTGTCAGATTGGGCTCGTCTTGTGCTACTTCGCAGCTTATGATCTGGCTCCTTATGGTCGGGGCTGTATCAGTAGTCGATATTGATGATGATGCGTCGTTGAAGTCTTTGTTGGTTACTAACATCGACTTTGGTGATATGAAGTCGTGGGATGGAATGCAGGATCTCCTGAATTCGTTCATGTGGATTGGCTTGGTACACGACAAGGCCGCCAAGAGAGTGTTCGATCGGCTTAGAAATATTAGCGCTAGGTAATCTACTCAATTTTTTTTATGTATCCGACATTGCCTTAGGCGTATATACCCGTAGTCGTGGTTCAGTAGCTGTCAGGTTCATAATTCTCTGTGCAACGAGTCATTGTTTCATCGCCCCTTCCTTAGCCTCGTGATATCACCTGTCTTCTTGCGAGGTCGGCTTACGCGCCTCCCAAGCTGGAGCATCTCTACTCTAGGGCCCTAGAACTTTTGCTTATTGGTTGACCAACTGGGGTGCTCGTTTTCACGAAATTGGCGCCTACGCAAATTAACAATATACTACTTTCGCGCTACTTGATCCTCCATTGCGGTAGGTTCTACCTGTAACTCGGTATTGCTTGGGCTCATCTACGTGGCGCAACGACTACTTGAGTTACATTAAGTTAATAGAATAGAGTTGTGGTCTACTAAAAATACCTATACCGTACCTGCTCTGGCCCCCAATTCATGCAAACAACTGTTTTGTATTTAGATAAGTCCGTATTGCTACTGAAATATGGCTTGGCTTGCCTATGGACTATCATTGGATGCGGTAGAACGATAATCTACCTAGTACATGGTTATTGTACTAGGTATCACCGTCTTTTCGTGCTTCTAGGATATATTGCGGCGTTCAATCATCGCACTCTTTGACGTTTCACATTCGCTTGCTCTTGGAGCTCAGCCCCCAAGATTATGATACATCGCCCCAAGGTTGACTTCATTCAAATCTATATTAATTCGGATGGTCTGTTACATATTCCAAGAACCATAAAAACCCCGAGTCCAGGCCAACTTTCCACTCATCGCAAAACCCCGATCTTATATCGATACTCCTGTTACCTATTGCGGATAAAAACCACATCGAAGCTAGCAAGATAATAACACCTCTACCGCTATCCAAAACAAACACTGACAGCTAGCTCAAAACTTAAGCGCGAAATAAACAAATCACCTTGTGCAATATTACCGAGCGTCAAGAGTCGACCCGTGTGTTGTGCGAACATGTCAAGTACTGCAATTAGCAACAGTGGCCTCAACAACGATAATATTACCATTAATCGATCCAGAGAAAACGTGGTACAACAAATACAGCACATAGATACCTTCACTAATGGCGTTTTGCAACACCTATCGGCTACAAATATTTCAGTTGAGGAAGAAGGAGACATGCCGACTCGGTCATCTGATATACAAGGAGCATCCGCTTCGGATCACCCAGCGCCCACTGTCAGTCCTATGTCAACAGTCAGCAGCAGCCCACGACACCTTCCCAACGGCTTAACCTCGCAACTAATGCCAATACGAAAACCAGTTCCCAAAACAGTGGCTTCATATCAAGAAATAATGCTCTCCAAAGCCGGGCTCTCATGGCGCCCTGCCTACTTACGGAGGAGAGTGTTGCTAGCCTTTGCAGTTTTCTTCACGATCATCGTTGTAGCAATTGAGGCTCTGGTATACATTTCAACTATGAATCAGGGGTTGGTAGCTGGTCAACACCGCTTACAATATCTTTGGAAATACGGACCCACGGCGATACTAAGTGTGGTCATGGCGTATGGGGAAGGGTCGAATACCAAGCCAAATCAACTGCACCCTGGTATCGGCTTTGGAGTGGCCCCCAAGGCGCGAGTCGATCAGTATTACTGGACTACATCTCGCCAATTCTCCCGGTTGCGGTATATCAGGCTATCAAGCATAAGGATTACATAGTTGCATCGACAATCATTATTTCGCTTTTGCTTAGAGCAATTGTGATATTCTCGACTTCTTTTATATCTCTCGTTCCGACTCAAGTTATTGTTTCATCGGTGCCAGTGACACTGGGCAACACGTTCAAGGACGTCGCAGACACATGGTCATCTCCGTGGGGCCAAGAAATAGGATCATTTACAGCGCAACTCTACAACTCTCTCTCAGCCGGACAGACAAAGTACCCTGCCGGCCTCCAAGACTCATTTGCCTACCAAGATTTCAGTGTAGACATGACCCCTTTCAACGATATCACAGTGGCTACGGACGCATTTTCCGGCAACCTAAAGTGTCATGAGAGCAACTATATTAACATTTCAATACACGATACAATACGGTCCTCGGAGTCTCGCCCCCAGGCATACGATGTGGGGAACTGTACAGTCGAATTTGACGTGACCTTTCCTCAGAATATTTCCGATCCTGTTATTTATGGCCGTTCAGAGCTGTCATTATGTGATGAGAATTATCACAAGTATCCAGGGGGGTCTTCAGCCCCAGCACTGTACGAAAGCAATTTCACCCTTCAGATATACTTTATGAAAGTCATTTATGAGAACCGTACAACAAAAGGTCGAAACGATACCTATCAGAGTGGTGTCATTGATAAGTGGCTCGAGAAGACTTGCACGCCATCACATATGCTTCGGAAAATAGCTGTCACTCGGGCAGAAGGGGGGAGCGATCGATTTGTCACTATAGACCAGCCCCCTCGAGCTCTTCCAGAAACAAAACCTTGGTCTTCCTTACTAGATTTAAACGACATGTTCAACCGAGGTACTGATGGTATGATCACGAATACGACGTGGGTTCAAACGCCTGACGGATCTCCGTTGGCCATCAATCTCGACGGATTGCTGTCGCACGCCATAGATAAACAGACAATGACGAACTCACTTGACATTGTCGAATCGATTTTTGGTTCAAGCATGGTTGAGGATAAGTTTAACGATATCTTTAAATCATATGCCTCTTTTTTAGGGTTCATGTATTTCCAGCAACCGACATCAGGCCTTCAATCAAATGCATCTGCAACAACAACACAAAATCGCCTCCTTGTAACAATTGGAACCGCACACACTATGGCAGGGCTCTCAGGGTTATGCTTGTTGTTACTAGCAGCAATGATGGCCATTATTCCAAAATACGGAATTCTACCACGAAATCCTACAACAATCATCGGGATGGCGTCTTTGATTTCTCCCAGTAAGAGGTTCACGTCAAGCCTTGAAGATATGGGATCGATGAGTGAGAAGAACATTCGCTCACGCCTCGGGTCGACAGAATACAGAGCATATGCCTCCAGTCACGAAAACTCCTGTACAGGAAGATCATTTTATTTGAACACATTGCAAAGCGCCGATGACAACATTTCTTCTACTACCGAAAAAGGAGACAACCAGATGAGATATCCGCTAGTCTTACATCCAGTATATCGGATAGTGGCTTGTCTATGTGTGGTAGGAATAGTTGTGACTTTGGAATCTTTACTGCGCAAGTCTACAAGCAATGATGGGCTTGGCGACTTGATAAAGGCAGATGACACTCCATATGGATGGACATTATTACCAGCGGTGGTTCTTAGTCTGGTATCTATATACTACGGCGCCATTGAGTCACAAATCCGCCTCCTATCACCGTACAATAACCTTTTGAGGGGATCGAAGTTCGACTTGACTCTAGCCCTTGACTTAACTGATCAATTGGCTATTACCAGTCTTATAGCTTCTGCAAAACTGAGGCTGTATGCAACAATTGCTTCAATTGCAACATCATTTGTGGCATTCTTCCTCACTATCGCTGCCAGTTCTCTCTTCACTCCAGTGGAGGTCTCAAACGTTGTCAACACCACTCAGCTTCCTGCGCTGGATACTTTTAACTACGCTACATTTTGGGACGCACACGGCAGCGGCGGGTCGCGTATCCTTGGTGCTAACATAGAATACTCTCCTTTTACCTATGCAGACCTCGTACTACCCCATCTTCAGCTGGGAGGCCAGCTGTTCGACGAGGCCGCCAATATTACCCTAGACAATATCTACACAACAGCTATGGTCCCCGCTGCAAGGTCCTATCTGAGCTGTAAGACTTTTGAGTCATCCGAACTCCAAGCAACTTTTACGCCGGTTTACGATCCTGTGAACGGTTCTCCTCTGGATGTTATAATTGGCAATGATAACGGCACTAATCTTACTATTCAAGTATATGAACTCGATAGTTGGGTGGCCAATAGTTTTTACTTTGGAGTCGCAACTCCTGGAAGCCAAGATTGGAGAGGAAATCCAGATGTGATACTTGCTGAAGGGCAAAGCTATAGTGAATATCTCTATGTATGGGGCCAGGTGCCGGACAAAACGAAGACTGACGTTTCTTCGGTATTCGCAATGGCTTGCAATGAGTCGGCGCAAGAGGTCAATGTGAAGGCGACATTCTTTGGTCCAAACATGGATATACGACCTGAGCACCCACCTCAGCCAGATGAGAATACCGCACATGTGGTTAGTCAGTTTCCACTATGCCCATCTGACGACGATCCTTGGGGATTTGACCAAGTAAACTGCAAAAGCCCTGGTAGCCTGTACGAAGATTTGGAGCATATTGACTCGCCCCATGTACTAGACAAGTTTTTTTCTACACTCACCAGTCGGGCTGGACGACTTGCTATCGATGTCGCGTACCTAGGAAACGAGTCAGAAGCGCAATCGGTTGCTGACGCCGTAGTTCAACAGCACAAGATCTTACGAGCCCATGCTTTTGGAACCACAGGTCGCTTATGGTATAACGCCTCGGACGGCTCGCAGGCAGACTCAATGACATCAGCACCTGGTACGATCTCAGTGCAAGCGAGCATAACGAACACTACTGCCAGGATCCGGCTGGTTCAGGATGCCGTTTCTACGCGGGTATTAGAGGGCTTACTAACCTCGATCTTGATTCTTTCTCTTCTGAGCTGGTACACCATGCCGAGTACGAAGCTACTGCCGCGTGATCCTTGTAGTATTGCGAGTGTGGTGGCTTTGCTTGCGGATAGAGATATTTTAGACCTGCTGCCACCGAATGCGCAACAGATGACCGACAAAGAATTAGAAAAGTTATTCAGTCGCGGTACTTTCCATATGCAAATGGATGAGAGAGGGAGATTAGGAATACGGTATAAAGATGCATAGAACACCGGGCCTTCTTACCGTATACTTAATAGAATCTCAGGAGTCTTAGGAGTGAATACACGAGGGCAACAGAGACATTGGTCTACTACTGGAGGTATAATACTAATTTAAGGGTCAATTCGTCGATGTGGTCCTGCAAGTTACCAATAACCTTACGTTGTTGTTCCTCGAGGGAGCTCCACCTGCCGCCTGATAAAAGGGAGCGTCCATGATGGGCCTTATACCTCAGATCTTGCGTCACAACCGCGCCTTTAGCGTCTCCTAGCTGCAAGGAAGGTTTAGGGAAACATAAATGTACCTAGTCATTCTGAATAGTAGTACTGATCGAAAGCTCGGGGAACCCCAGCTTAATGGAGACACGTTTTGAAATATGACTCAGTTAATGGATTGTTAGCTGCCCTATAAACACTCTACGAACAATCTATATATGAGAAATCTTAAAAACCAGCATAGCTCATAATAAAATTCCTATCTATATCCTGTAGCGAGTCAAGGCGCTGCAAGTCGATTCAGCCCCTACCGAGAGTGGTCAGAAATGCTGGTTCCAGTGATCTTAACATTCAGCACTGCGGCCAAAACTCTCTGGTAATAGATGAAACAAGTAATACTCCGAATACCTATACTAATGAAAGCCTGGATTAATACTTCCAGGCAAGTGTTTCTCTCCTTGCGCTGCCTCTGTGTGATATATCATGCCATTGGCAATTCTTCTTCTGTCTCTCACTTTTTCTCTGTGCTGGGATGTGTGCGCGTGTCAAATTGCCAAGGAGAACGAGCCTGTACTGATGCTCAGATAATCTTTCAATCTCTTTTATCGTCGACCGTCGAGCTCGAGGCTTTGGCCCTCAGGATCTTGGGCACCCACCTAGTGTACCGATTGCTCTTCCCTGGCTGAGGTGTACTGTGACCCCTGATTATCTGGACTCTCCCATTCTGCTTCTCGAGCTTTACGTAAATATCCTTTTCTTCTTTCTTCATCCACTTCTTTATGCTCGAGTCGCTCGCATTGTTCCCTCTTGTTAGAATCTCCCCAAGCTCATCGCCCAAAAGCTGCGATACGCTATGCCAGACATCCCCCTGTCTGGAGTAGGAGGCCTGGCGGACGAATAAAACTGCTATCGCGAAAACGCAGAGAAGGTGACATGCGAGAAGTGCAACTACCGAAATCAACCCTTTGCAGCCGGTTTCGCGGCATAGATGCGCCGTCTGGACGTTTTTGGTGAATGCCACTTCCGCTTTGACGGTTCCCTGGAGCGAACCAAGGAAAGAGGCATACATGTTAAGCGCAACTGATGTGGCGTAGGCTCTGAGTGCGTCGGCAGCTCTTCCTGTAGCTAGGAGCGTGTCCTCAACCAAGTGATTAAGTTCAGGATGCAAGCCAATTCCTTGAGACGTGCATTGGCTACACGCTACTGCTGTCGCTGTGCCGGTTTCATATCTTACAAATCCTGTTAGAGTATATAGCATATATCCGAATAAGGTATAGGTGTCTTCCATTTGTGCCTGGATTGCCGCGGATGTGTCTTCATGAACGACCAAAGAAGAGCTGTCGTAGGGTTGCTTGAGGTCCGTAATCGTAAGAATACCCCTATCTGCATGACTAGGGTGCGACGGGTCAGTTCCGAAAAGTCTTCGGACACCAGATGAATCCCAGGTTATATCCAGCGGCGAGATATTACTAGTCTGCTCGTGCAAAGGTGCTTCTGCAATCATATCAACGTATGACATGCTCATATTGAAAGCAGAAAAACAGAGTGATATGTTCAGAAAACGACCAGGGCTGAGTTCAAAGCTGCTCCATTCCCCGTCGTCTTCTCTAGGAAGAGTTGCCAGGTCGAGGCCATCAAGAGTGGTTTCCCACTCCTTAGAAGCCATATTGGTTAAATAAACAAGGCTTATCAAGGAATCATTTCTCCACGGGCCATCAAGACTATGCTGTCGCACGATAGTACTCTGGTTCCCGCTGACAGTACCAGCGACAGCAAATGAACTCAGATACCTGGATGCGTTGTTGGTTGGTATTGACTCCCAACCTGGGATATTACACGCATATGATAATCCTGAACAGCCCCCTGGATTACACAGCGGGGAATCGGAATGTGAATCTCTGAGGCTTGATGCATAGTCTATTACGCCGGATAACTGCCCAGTGTGAATTCTTGCTGAGTCGTCACCTTTGCTGACGGTGATTATGTTGATAACACCCGTAAGATTTGGTCGCATGCAAGCGACCTTGGAGCTCATCACCGCTGTGTTTCCTCGAAATCGGCGTACATCTGTCCTATTCTGTGAGAGTAGAAAGGGCAGAAACGCTCGCTGCATCAGTCCAGCATCGCTAAATCCTTTTGAGTCAGGATTAGATGATGTGTTCGAGTAAACCTCCCCAAATACGGAATTCGCAGGCTTTTCCATATAGTATTCCTCGAGCCTAACTACTGAAATATTATGGTTGACGTAATTAGGCACACTGATGAGTTCATCAAACCCTCTCAGGTTCGAGGCGCGCAAATCCGAGAACAGAATGGTTGACGAAAACTGAAGCGTGATGGTAGTAATCACCAGTAGAGCCACTAGCGCAGCTTCCACACAGAGGATGCCTGCTTTGGACGACATGATAATCCTCAGTAGACTGATAGGGCCGTCATTTATAGCTCGCATAATCGAGAATTGGGCTACATGAGCCATTCGGACGTGTCGATTTTCAAGGAAGAGTGCGGCCGACATTGCCGTACACATTGTAGCCTGTGAGGCTATGGCGGTTCTTATGAGTAAAGTGGAAAGGGTAACGGCTTGTTCCATCCGTTCTTCCAACATGATCGTACGCCATGCTGTAGATGCGTTGGCGCCTTCCAAGTCCGAACCATGGGCCGTCCAAAGGAAAACAAGGAACCCAAGACCTGCGAAGCAGCCTAGAGTTCCCCCAATGATAATCAACCCCCCTAATATGCCTAGAGACTCTTTCATAGGTAGCCTCATGTGCCCAGTAGCTACGCCAGCTGATTCTAAAGTTGGCTCGGTAAAGACAGATGGGTTCGAAAGATGTAGGCTCAGAGGTGAGTACTCGGGCATATCATCTGAGTACCGTGTCTCGCTATCGGACGGTTCATGTGGCCCAATTGGCGAAGTGATACTAGGGGGCCGGTGGTTGTATGGAATGTTTTGTTGATCTTCGTTGTTAACCCTTGGACTTGCAATGGATTCTTCACCGCCTGTTACGATATCCTCGGGATAACTGTCTGTATACCATCAGAATCAATTTACCAGTTGGGTCGATAAATGTGGAGGAAGTTAACTAACCCTGATTTTCATCGATGGCACTATGGCCAGAATGAGCAGTTGCCATTCGAATCAATAGCACCCTTTAGGGTTTTTATAAGCGTGATTAAACTAAATATGGCTATAAGGGAGATATTGATCATGGAGGTAGTTGGAAGAAACACACCGTAAAAGTCAGATGCGACGGATTATATTTGAGTTTTATTATTCGGCCCTACTTCGTGTTTCTGCCAGCTCTGAATACATGATCAGTCCATAAATGCTATCCTAACTCCGTTGTGCTTTTGACGCCAGGCAGATTCTGCTGTTTCATTTTAGTGGCATTGGCAAGACGTGAGGGCAGTTTCCCCGGCCTAGCCAATATTGTTAAATCATATTGATGTTAGTGCATGTGAGACACTATAAATATAGAAGAATGTCTTGTTTCTTATCCTCTAGTGTTACAGCCCGCCCCTTTTCCACTTCGTAATAAGGTTCGGGCTCTTGCATTATGGCAAGCTCCCTCTAATGAAGACAGCTAAGTATACAACCCATACTATAAAGTCTCACGTCAACATTGTTCCGCATCATTAGCTCCAAAGGCTGATTGTAGCACAGCTATTCACATTAGCATATAGGTAGAAAGTGATTTATCAATAACGGTCAATATCGTCGTACTATCTCAGCTAAGAAAGGAACGTGTGAAAGTGTTCCTCTTATCCAGCATCCGATTAAGCCCCGGTATATCCTTCAGTACCTAAACCTCCTAGGGACCGTGATAGTGAAATGGCATCGAGGCCGAAGTCGTGCGGCTCCACTACATCTTCTGCTCCGTGAGCTGGAAAATCTTGAGAGCGGACATGATTACGAGGGCCCGGAACTCCTCGCCGAGCTCTCCCGTGTCGCCGCTGCCGCGGAAGTAAAGGGTGAACGGCTTCTTGTACTCGCCGGTGACCGTGCGGGGGACGTGGCTCGTCGTGCCCCAGACGGCGACGACCTCCTTGCCGTCGCTCGATTCGCCCTTCTTCCGAGTGCCTCGCTCGCCGCCGGCGCCGCCTCCAGGGCCTTCGTGTCCGAGGCGCACCAGCTTGGCCCCATGCGCCTTGGGGTGAATATGATGCACTTCATCGCCCTTGCTCATGCGCCACTCGAATCGTTCCGTCCGCTGCTTACTCGGCTTGCCGACCTTCATCTTGAAAGTGAATCGGGTGTGGGTGAGGCCATTTAGTTGCATGGCGACGCGAGTTTGGTCTTTACCAGCTGAGAGGTAGGCGGGAATGGTAATCGAGAACCAGATTGTGAGGCAGGGGTGGTCCGGATCTGTTGGTTTCATAACTCTGCCGATGATGGGGCTGTGTGTGGTCGCGCCGTCATGGAGTTTGAGCTCGGCCTTGCTCTCACGCAGCCATCGGGAATTGACCACCGTGTAGTCGATGTCGCGATGGAACTCGCCTAAGTGGATCGTGTTGGGCTGGGACTGGTACCAGGAGCCGGAGAAGAATGCCTTTAGGCGGGGAGAGAATCCATCAGTAGCCATCTCGTTATTGTAGTTTAGCTGACTGAGGCAAGTGGTATAGTTGATTGACTAGGTTGACCAAGTTGTTTAAGGTGTTCAAGTGAGGTGGATGTGGTGAGCTGAGACACTCAAATATTGTTGTTCTGTGTGGATGGAAGACAACTGTGTGTAGACGGAAGAGAAAATGTGAGGAGATGGATATGATGGTCAGAGGGGGCAGATATATATATAGGTATTGGCCGATACCTTAGACAGTGAATTGCGATGCCTTAGACAGTGAATTGGAATGATATTACCTTAGGTACTGTTTCTTATCAGACCTGAAAGTTAATAGCACTTTGGCCCAGCACCTACCTTCAAGAGCAACAGTGAATGTTTCCTCGAGCTCCTTCTTGAATGGGTAACAGTTTGAGTCTGGTAAACGGCCAGTCAGAATTCGTGCTATCATTGAACCATAAATTCAACGGAGCAATGAATGCAACACAAATTAGATTAGGTAAGCACTTATGCCCTATTCTATGATAATTTCCTCAAGCTCGCAATCGTCAAAACAATTTCGTTGGTTCGCAATGTACGCGTCCCAGTCACGTACAGAAACCTCGCTGTCTCTTGAGCCATTTGTAAAATTGAAAAGACCAACACGCCGTAGTCTACGAGGCGTATCCGTACCTGGCCCACTCCCCCCGGTGGCTGTGTCTTTGAGAATGAGGCCCTTAGACTCACCAAGCTCAGTATCAAAGCCCGTAGTCGCACCCGCTGGGAAAATCTCAAGAAGATACATATCGTACTCCGAAGATGCAGGCATCTTGGCATTGGCATTGGCATTGGCTGTGGCTGTGGCATTCGCGTACTGGGCGACCAACGGATCCCAGGGGCTTTGAGAATGATTCCAAATCCGGATAAACTCTTCATCAAGGGTGTCGGGGACTAAGCAGGAGGCAATAGCATATCTGCTAGCTAGAGGTAGCGCCTTTCCGTCCTTAAGGAGCAATAGTTCTGTTCCGTTCCATCGTGCATTTGCGAGCTTCCCTTGAGCTTTGAGGAGTCCTGACTTCACAGCACCAAATGGTGCAAGAGAGTCGCATAGTTCTATTTCGACACCTAGAATTTTGAGGGTAGCGGCGTCTTCCGACATGTAGTTGAAGCTGACAACAGATCCGTTGACAGATGTCCAGGACCAGGACGGCCCTTGGTAGGTTGTCGGCCTCATCGCCAGAGAAGCAGAGGATATTTCCCAGAGCAAGTCCCTAGGTAGATGGTTCTCCCAGTGCCCCGCAACGTATCTGCTTTGTATAGCCGGGGCAATCCGATCCGCCAAACCAGAGATAGCAAGAATGCGATCTGCAGGAACGGTCAAGGATCGAGTACTATAGTTCATGACCAACTCCCTCCAGCTGTTGTAAATATCGTCTTCCCCGGTATCTTCTCTGAATTCGATAGGATCAACGCCATGCTCCTCTTTATAATAATGTTTCCATTTGGCGATGTCTTTGGGGCTGACATTCAGCTTTGGTTCGGGGAATATCATATTTCTTATTTCTGGAGCATCGTAGGATTGATCAAGTACCCAGCCATCAACGATCTGTGGTTTCGATTGGGAACATTGGCAAATCATCGAGCATTGCTTACTGCCGTATCTAATGATTCTTTTGGACAGGTATGACTCTTGCAAGGTCCAAGCTCGGCTATCAATAGGGTCGGACTCCCCATAATTGTACCGATATTGCTCCTCCTTTACTAAGAACGCGTGCCCTGACGTTCCATGCTCGCACTTGAATCCTAATTTGAATAGGTTGTCCTTGTAGTTCGAGGTGTCCAGGCGATGGAGGAATCCTTCTTGTGCTGACTTCGCTCTAGCTGCAATGATAGTGACGACCGACTCGTTATACACGCGAGGCATGCAGGCTATCTCTCTCTGCTTGTCTATGTCATCATCTTGGATAATGCAAATCGAATCGACCCATAAGTACTGGAGGCCGATATTGAGAGCAACTTGAATAGCGTCTTGAATAGATCGAGGAAGGGAATCCCACTGGACATTGATATAATTAGCAGCCAGGGTCGCAGATGTAGTCTTGTGGGCTTGGTCGCCACCCCAGCAGTAACTCAAGACTGCGTAAGGCGTGGGCTCATCTGGTGAACATAATTGAATCTTAGGGGGCCCCTGAGAGTACTCATCAAGTTTCAATAAGCGTGAAGGGACGTAATTTCCAGGCGTGTCTTTGCAATCAGAGTGGACACCTTCCATCCGGAGGCAAGAATCCAAATTTTGTCGGAGCTTTGAAAATGTCTCCTCAGATGCTGGGTTGACGGCAATCGGGCGAGACTTGATTGCAGCTGATGCCGCATTCTCTGTCCAGAATTAGTTTTTGAGGTCCCGTCACAGCCTCTTACGTAATTGTGTTACATAAACGTCCATGAAACCCTGGCGGCACGCGCCACGGGTGCGAAACAACAATTTTATAAACCATGACAAGTTCCCAGTTAAGTTCAGATATAGATTAGGAAGTTCTGAAATCACACCTTTGCATGTTATTATGTAGAATTCCCCAGCGAAGGGCATACGAACTTGTTCCCGTGAAGCCGTGTTCCATAGACATAACCCCTCGATTGCAGTCAAGTCGCAGTCGAAGTGTTCATCCTCTTCTTTTTCGTGGAAATGATACTCGACGCTAGCGAAAAGTACAATATCGCTTTCCTGACCTTCTCATTGAGAAAATAGCGAAGGGTTCCAACCAAGCCAAGAAGACACGATGGGACTCAGGAGCAGGCAGCCTTGCGCATAAGCTTGTTGTAGATCGTGTAGATTGAAATTGAAAATAAGTCTATTAGTTCCAACTGTCGAGTCGAACCGACCGCCGGCTAAGTCTAGGACCAATTTATTGCAATGTTCGCAACTATGGGCCCCGTTGAGATCCATCTTAGATACTCTGAGACACTTGTCATGGGCAATCTCTCTAGGCTCTCGGGATTCGGATTTAATTGAACTTGACCCCACTGGCTACTTTAATTATGTAATCATTACATGCGCCACCCCCTATCGTAAACTCAGCTTACTAAGGGAGTTGTGAAAAATTATTCGGATTCGATAATATAATATGTGATTTTAATATAATATTTTTAAATGAATTTATATTTACTAATGAGAAAAATATATTTATTTAAATTATAATTAATAAAATCGAATTATATTTTTAAATATTAA
>JAOXNQ010004728.1:0-25323 GCA_028571165.1 Hypoxylon perforatum
ACATAACTGTGTTGGCAGCGGCTGCAGCGGCGGGGGGGGGGGTGGGGGGGCCGTAGTGGGTGATCGGGGCGGATGCTGGGCAGCTATTTTAAAAACAACCGACCAATGATAAAATGGCATCATTCCTGATATGGCAATAACTTCCACCGGCACCGGAACCAAGACTATATCAATCAATACGAGGACATCTCCGAGGTACTGTACCGTCTACCTTTTTATATGCCCATTCAGCCTGCCGTAGAGGCCTCCGTCGACCTTGCGATCTACAACACATGATAATCTAGTGGGCGAGAGTTCCTCCTGTAATGGACTACATTGCTAATAACCCTTTAGTGTATCCTGCCCACCTCGTCACTACATATCTTTCCCAAATCCACCTTAACGTCGGTTGAGGTCACTTTCTTCCAACCGGTCCCATCTCGGTGCTCAAGATGACTTCCCCCCCTAATATCGACTTTTCGCTCCTTCCTGACATCCGCGACAAGTACCCTGGCGATGTCGTAGCCCAGACCGCCTCCCTCAGATGTCAGATGCCGACGGCCTTCGACAATCACGCCTCCTCACGCAGCGGCCTGGCGGGGAACGGTATCAGCGTCTTCGTGTGCGCTCTGCGGCACCTGTTCGTCCACGTCGCGCTGAAGTGGCGCGGCGACCTCCGCGACACTGACAACGCGCTCTTCAGAATAATTCAACATTCTAACAAGAAGGAAAATCCCCCACTGCATTTCACGTGGTCCGACCTCGGTACCGACGGCGCCTCCCTCGCGGTCCAGGACAGAACACTCGAGGTCATAACCGATCACCTCTTAGAAACCAATTCCTTAGTTACCAACCTATCCTTCCACAGCCTAGCAAAGAGCACTCTTATACACACCACCCTCTTCCAGCGGCCGCCCTTCCAGCTTTACCAACCGTACTACTTCTCGCAACCCATCGAAGATCCAGATATAGCGGGCGACGCCTGGGACCTCCACGACGCACATTCGCGCCCGGCCGAAATGGCTGAAATGGCTAAACGCAGCCTGATCACCTAGGACGGCCAGGGCGACCTCGGGGACCTCATCACCCGCAAGTTCGGCGTCTTTCATCTCGCCAACGGCAAGACAAAATGCCTCTGGCTATGCAACAACCCGGTCGTCGTCCGAGTCCTATATAACCCTCCCGCCTCCGACACGTCCCCGCCCCCCAGCCTGAGCCACATCACCTTCGACGGCCTCCGTGCACGTCAGGAGCAGCTCGCCCCGTCGGGGACCATCATCTACCCTCCGGAGAGTCGCGTACGCCGCTACGTCCTGATCGTGGCCGTCCGCCTGCGCAAGCACGACGAGGACAGGGACCTGATCCGTCGCTACACCATTCGCGGCACTGAGATCTCGGCGCCGCCCGATTATCCGTACGCCAACCCGCACTGGACGCTGGGACAGCCAGGTCGACAGTACATGCTATTCTACAGTCCAGAACTCAAACGTCCGGTCGGGGCAATGTAGAGCACGGCTAGATGGCAATCGCCTTCCGAGCGACGGGGAGCTGGTAGTAGGGAATAAGGGCATGTCTGACAGCGGTGAATAGGCCGCGGGGTATGGGTGTGGAGTCGGCTAGCGGATCCTGAGAATGTATGAATTAGGTGGCGGTGTTGCGACGAGGTTATGGCAAAGCTATGGTAGCTCTACATATTTCAATGCTCAGTTCCATTCCATTGCCCTATGTGAGTGATATGCCGGTAATGACTCGCGTAGATGACGTCTACGCACTCCGTTCCCGTACTTTCGCAGCACCAAGTGGTATTCAAGATAAAAGCAATAGACGTGCTACGCTAGGTCGAGGAACTATGTTTAGATAGGCCCGGACTTCTAATACACTTGTGATGTCTTCAGTCACTTGCATCCCCATGTAAACCCTACACCTGCACACCACATGCAGCCTATATTACCGGTGGCAAACTCGTAATGAATAGTTGGTTCTTTCATTACTACGTCCTTAGCCCTATCTATACAGGCCGTCAAACCATCATAAGCAAAGCAACCTCATCGTGATATCCGAGCACCTCTGGTCTGAACAATTGTGATGCCGCGCGGGCGTTGGATACTGGCAGCCGCGGGTGTCCCCGTCATCACCTAGAGTCACATACACGTACAGCGCGGATATGTAGCAAGCGTTATAGCAAAGTGGACAGTCACCTGGAGACCTCTGCCTTCTCATGTCGCCCCCCATTATCTTACCATTTTTCTACCATCGTCCTCCGACCGCTGTGCCATCCTTCGCCTCGCGACGACTCGAGGTCCGCCCTGAGGGATGTCATTTCGCCCTCCAACGTCTCTACTATACTTCGCAGTCGTGGGATGGACTTGAACCACGGTGGCGGCTGGTGTTGACAGATGGCCATGGTTTTACTCGTGCGAAAAGGGGCCCTGAACTTAGTCAACCGTAACCCGCGAAATATTATTGGAGCACCTGCATACCTGCTAGCCTATGTATATGGCGTGGGCGTGGGCGGCGTAGGCGGCGTAGGCGGCGACGTATGCGTTCGGTTCCGAGGTGACGTTCTCTTCCTAGTATGGCTAATGATAACTAGTTAGTTGGAACAGACGAGAACGGACGAGAACAGACGAGAAGAGACGAACTAGAATGCTGGAAGATGATACCGGTCTTTCAGGAAGGACACGGGCGATTGAGAGCTCCGTTAGGATAGGCAAGACATAAGGTATTCTATCGTCAGCCACCAGCGGATCGTAACGTATAGTGGCAGTGGGTGGGTAATAGACGGCGGTATCGGCACGGACGTGTGGACGGTCTGGTATTTCTGTAATGTGAGGGTATACGTACAACCTGTCGGTATTCGTGGAATGTAAGCTTGGTCGGATTCTCGACAGTAAGCCGCATCAGAAAGAATCGTACAGCGATTGAACCGAACCGGCGGCCTTTGGCTTTTTAACATCCATGTAAAGGTCGTTTCTGCTTAGTTTCACATGTCGACAAGCCTCGCGTGGCGTGATGGATCTTGACGCTGCTAGGGAGATGGACGTCCTTGGTCGATCGTCCTAAGCGCCGGTGCTTTTTTTTTCCTTCATGCACCTTTTACCGCACCTTCCATCAACGCAACTGCCCGCCTACGTTACATACGCGTCTGCAATTGGCATCACGCCCACGCTAATATGTATGTGCTCTTACGTAGGTAAGCCGTGTAAATACATATGCGCTGAGTATATGCATATGGGCAGCCCCAGCCTGACATTCAACGCCAGCTTCATGGCATCATGAAAAATAGGAAAGGTGATATTATTCACCGCTAGCTACGAACGCACATTTTCCCTGTAGTACGCCATGTAGATTACACGCCCTGTAGTAGAATACGCGGATGTGCGAAGCCATTGCGACTGATTGACCTTGCAAGGTGTACAAGTCGACGACAGATCCCGCTTCTCGTGCACCCATATATTCGTTATGCACTCTGTGGGTCGGTGCATGGACCTATATAAATCTACGATGGTGTCTATGCCAACAGCCAGCGAGCACGGCTCCGGTCCTACTCGTCTACTCGTCTACTCGTTCTAGTACGTGCATTAGTCGCCCAATCGAATTACAGCTTTCGAACGGATCTGAAACGGCCGTTACGCACACCTGTCGAAGTCTCGGAAAAGCGCCAATCGTCTTAGCCAAGAACTTCGCCTTGTGCTATTACATATACTCCTTATGCCATCGAGGATATACCGGAGTACTATCGGTAGGTACGTCAATCGTTGCGTGGCGCAAAGCTTTGCCCACACCCCGTCGCAGAAGATGAACATGTACTTATTGCAGGCCACGTCGAAGCCTGCTGCCCGTATGCTCATCTATCTTCTACTACTTCCATCTTGGCACTGGATTAGGAGTCGCGACCTATCGTCTACGCTAGGAAGTCAAGCTTATCGCCCTGTGGGAACTGTAGGCAGCAGCGGGAATCAGGGGGGGGGGGGGCCTGTTCAAACTCCGTACCTACCTAGTATTTCAACATGGTTCATTGCCTGAGCTACCTGCACCTCACAGGCGATGCCCGCAGGTAAATTTCCATGCCCACATGCACCTATGCAACTCCCTGGGTAGACCAACAACTACGAACCAGGCAGCCTCGTATTTAAGTAGTTGCATACGTGGTCTCTTAAAACCATTATAGGGGCGGATTGATCTTGGAGGATCGGCTATAAAGAATATAGCGCCGTACCTGAAGTCTTTTTTCGAGATACGTCATTACTCGCCATCTGAATTACCCGCATCTTGTCGTCCGTAATCTTAGGACGTAGCGAAGTAAACCTGTAGGCAAATAGACTCTAGATGCTGTAGATGCTGTTCTAGTCAATTGTATGGGAATGGTGAAATACCTGCCCGATTGAGACATTCTGAACTACATTACACGATCCGATTGGCTCGTTTCCCCGTGTCGATCTTCCGGTCCATCTCCGCGTCCATCTCCACACATCGCATTCGTCATTGCGTTCCTACCAGTCCGTCGCACCCTTATCAGTACACATTACAGCCCTCCTGTTCGCCCGGTTCCATTCTAAGCTTATAGAGACGTATCGTAATCAATGCATGCTATCCTCTGCTCAAATCTGGGCTGTTGCAGATGGAAACAAAGGGTCGGGATTTGGTGTCCCGCTACCCCGCTACCCCGCTGCCGTCCCTACTACCAACTACCGGATACCCAGCTAGGTACCTACAGATAGGTATCAACTGCACCCGCGATCCACTACCAGCTCCGTTCCTCCCCAGTTCCTCCTGTTACGACATCTTAGCTATTCCTTCTGATTATGCCACCTATTAGTCCATTCGGTTATTCGAGGCCACACTGCAAATTACTCGCCACAGCTTTTTCTCCCTCCCCTCTTTTCTTCTTTTTCTTCATCATTCATCTCCATCATCTCCCCCATCTCCCCCATCTCCATCATCTTCACCACCTTCGTCACCTTCATCATCTTCATCATCTTCATCATCTTCACCATCTTCACCATCTTCTTCTCTCTCTTCCTTTTCTATGGCATCGTGAATACTGCCATTGAGCTCTTCAGATGACGACATTCTGCTCAGCGCCGGCATCGGCCATTCCAAGTCCTATTCAGACTTCGGGATCGCTACCAAGATGTGCGGGCCGAAATTGAACGAGTCATGGCTATGATTGATCCGGAGAGGCTTGTTAATGCCGACGGCCTTCCAGTCCGGCAACTAGAGCATCGATTAGGGCATCTAGAGGCCCAGAAAACAAGACTGGGAGCGAAGCTTATCGTCAAAGAGGCGAACTATGCCGAGTACCTCCGCATGCAGAGAGCTCGTGGACTCAATGTGCGTGCGCCAAACGAGCCCCAGCGTCCAAGAGCTGCGAGACGACGGGTGGCACCCGCCAGAGCACTGCAGCCTAAAAGGTATGTCAAATATTCCTCTTCTTATTCCTGTTCTTCCTTTTCCTGTTCTTCCTCTTCCTATTCCTATTCTTACTCTTCCTGTTCTTCCTGTTCTTCCTGTTCTTCCTGTTCCTATTCTTCCTATCTTTCCTTCTCTTCTTGTTTCTCCTGTTCCTCCTCTTCCTTTTCCCTATCTTTCCGATTCCCGAGCCACTTAATCCCGTCCGCGCAGTCCTCGGACGGATTGCCTGCCGCTGCCGTTCCCCTTTGATCTCTTGGTCTACCCCCTTCTCCCCTCCCCGATCGTCCCTGGTCATCCCCGCTCAGCCTAGGTATCTACGTTCTCACCTCGCACCTACTAACGCTAGACTTAGAGCCCCCGCTGCCGCCGACCACCGTATCCAGCAAGCCACCCACCCACACTACGCCAAGACAGCAAAAGACTACCAGTACGACGACCCGGTAAAGCTTCGCGGCAGTCATCTCGAAAACTTGATGTCCTGTGCCGACGAGTCTGCGGCGCCCGCGAGGGTACGCGCATCAGCGGGACGGCTCTGAAGGACCCATTGATGCCTTTCTCGGTTGTCACCAGCCGCCTGTTCTTGCTTGCCCACACCCCGGACAGATATGGCCACCCTGTCGTTAAGATCGGCTACGACCAGCATAGCCACACCCTCCACTTCGGCGCCGTTTCCCTCATCGACTCCAAGGACAGGTATGATAAGTACATGGCCGGAGTACACGAGACGTTGCACCTGTGTTACACCTCCCTGTCTGCTCCAGAGCTACGCCGACGGGCCGGAGATCTCTGCCATGGTCGAGTTCGCGGCCGTCCACAACGTGTCCTTCGCCGTCGGTATAATGGACGCCGGTCGTCGCCAGCACCACGTCCCCGCCGTTCCCATCTCGCCCTACCAACTAGGAAAGTGGCTTGAAGACAACCAAGTCACACGGCGGTCGAAGCGAACAGGCTGACCTCGCCGGATGTCTTCTTCAGGCCGCTTGACTGGGTCACCTGAAGCGGCAAGCTCGTGTGCCTGGACGAGGAAAACGACCTGCTGGCGCCTACTCACCCAACCGCCAAGCCGGCTTCCCTACTGATCTACCCCGCTACCGCTGTGCTTTCTGCGGTGGTGCCAGAGCTAGGCTGTGTCCCGTTCCTTCGCCCATCGTCCCCCCTGGCTTCCCGGACCTGTGGTCAGCTATCGGACACATCTTCACTCACCACGTCGAGTATACCCAATCTCGCAAGCTGAGGTTCTTGGCGGCTGAGGCACGCGCCTGTACGCACGTCTCCTCGGCGTGGGAGCATATCCTGGGCAGAGATTACGCCGACTCGATGGCCATGCTCGGACGAGGAGAGTTTCCCGACACCTTTTATGACGTACCGTCGCTGCCGTTCAGTCGCGACCACGACTAGAAGTCGATCCCGTCGTCGTCGCCATCATCCTCGATTCTATTTATCTTTCGCCGGCGCAGTCCCTCGTGTTGATATGGGATCAAGGGATTACTGTCGGGTACTGTTCCGGCCCTCAACACTTCCATGGCCACGGCCCAAGGCTCGCCGTTACCGAGACCCGCGTTGTCCCGGCTAGATGCCGAGATACAAGCCGATCGCCGTCGCGATCAAGTTGTAGACCAAACCGCCTAGAAAGCGGATGTCGTGCAACAACTGATATCGACGCTCGACTTCCTCAGCAGAGGTTTCCCATGCCCTCTCTGCTATCTGACAGAATCTCCGGTTCCGTCACACTACTTACGAAGTTGTCGACGCGCAAACATGGAGACACAGCGTGGATGTGTGTATATAGCAGGGCTTCCCCCTTCACTTGGAATAGCTAGTCACTCAACTAATACACCTAATCTCAGCTCATATACCATTTCTTCTATAGGAAAAGCCTCCAAACGCTTGACTATTGCGCCAAGTGGGCCTATGAAGGTTGTCATCGTATCCTGTGATTCTACAAGTCGAAAAATATTAATATATGTACTACGACTTTGTAGGTCTGCTTTCTGAGGCCTGGTTTCTTAACACCGTCCGAAGACTCATCCGTGCGCACGCTGTGAGTAGCCATTTATGAATCTCTTGAGATATTAGCTTTATGTAACTCGGTCAGCGTGATAATCATCAACCGAATCAGAAGGATTCTGAAATCAACGAGGCGTCTTCTACTCCCAGAAGCCGAGCAGGACTGATGACGCGACGCCTGCTACCGTTACTCGCATTCGTTGAAAATATGGAGAATATTCGCATTCTTACTGTACCTATATTCCTACAATATCATCTTCGACAGGGCTAACGGGAGTATGAATGCAGTACACAGCGGACGACGCGCCGCATGTCAGCCTCGTATCCTCGAAGCCTGGGATGTATACATTCGCGGGCTTTCAACGGCGACGGCATGCCGAACGTTTTGCTCTGTGCACGTCGAAGGCGACATCGGCATCGTTATGCCCAAGGGGTTGGACTTGCTAAGCAATAATTTCATACCGCGGTGCCTACGAAAAGTTTCAGGACCAACGAGCTATCAAGTCCTCCCTCACGATGCTGATACGGCGGCCCTTCGATTGGCCCGGCTCTAGAGCTTGCTCCGGGTCATAGTAGAATAGTGAACATGTCCCGCAAGAGTCGGCGCATTGTACAATGAATAACTAGCTAGATCTTGCCTAAGAGACTACAACTCGGCCTGGTAGAACCTTGGAAATATCATATGAACAGGTTGAGTAGCGGTGGTGGGGTACATCATGCGGCTGAGTACTACGTAAGTACCTAAGTACCGCTATGATGTCATAAGGGTCGGTTCCTGCGTCTCGGGTCCTCGGGCGCGCACCCGCCTTACTTTGCTTCAACCTCATACCAGACCAACACCGAACATCGTACACGCCCCAATCTATCGCTACGATTAAAGGCTGGGACGTGAAACAACATAGCCGCAACCACGCATCGACCAAAAGCACACTTTCGTACCCAGCAGTAGATATCCATGACCATAATTGACAGCCGAATTCGACCACATAAGTACCACAAGGTCAGACGTCCTTCCACCTCCAACTGTCGTATCAACCTCCTCCGCCCCCAGTCTCCGACATGCGAGAACGACTCCATCCTGCTTGCGTAGCGGCGGCAAGCTCGCGTATTGCAGCCAGCTAGAGACCGCATCGATCGGAGACAGCTAGGGAACGGCCTGTTCTAGGCGTATCACTAAGACGATGTGCCTACTCGCCTCTGTCAGCCTGGAACTGAAGTAGAACAGACTCGCCCCGTGGCCTATTTCTTTCATATATCACCGTATTCAATCCCCTTGCATGTTCTCTGTCCTTTGCTAGATCACCCATGATACTTCAGGTCACCCACGATAGGCAGAGGTCCACAGTCCCCCGTTTGCCAACGTGTCGATGAACGAAGCCAAACCTAACGGTTGATTTGGGCAGGTATCTTCTAATGTGGAACAGGTCATACAATCGACTCGTCTGCCTCTCCCTTCAGCCACGTCGTTTCGCAAACGGCTGTTCAGTAAATCGAATATCCTGTCCCTTCTCGATCAAGCTTCATGGTTCCGGCACGCAGAGATCATCTTTCTCTCGTCTTACGAATTGCTTACAATGACGTGACCTCGCCGCGACTGACATCCTCGAGATTATCCCCTTTCATCGTCGTCCCATCTTCATCCCACTTTCATACCATTCCTCCAGCGGCCTTCCCGCGGCCCTCGAGTAACCCCCGGCGAACAACAGTATGTATGAGGTACCAACTGAACGTGAAGACCAACTCCTTCCATTTCGTGACGGCTCGAGTAGTAACTATCCACACCTCGATGCTCTTGTTGTAATCCTCTTCGTTTTAGGCGCGGATGGCGGGATTGCGAGTGCCAAACAAGACTAATCTGTCATTGGACCGATGAAGAGCCTGATATGTGGTACACGCTAGGCAGACTTCTTGTAACATTTATATCCCTGCTAGCGGTCGATTGGTTGGGTATGGTAGGCAGCGAATCATCGAAACTCCATGGAGTATTATCCCGTAGCCCGGGTCCTATAACCCGAAATCCAGGAGACCATGCCATTCCATGAGACGTGCTTGGACTTTCGCACCAATTGATGCCGAGAAACAGCATGATCGTCACCAATTCCGAACCCACCTGAGAAACCATCTCCAGTTTCTAGCACTAAGCTACCCCTAGGCAACAATGATCCTCGCTTCTATCGCTTCCTAGATTTGAATGGGAATTTTTGAGGTTCAGTCACTCAAACATCGCGTCAATCAAATAAATGGCTGACGCTCGAAGAGTTAGTAAACTGGAACGACTACTCATTACATTATCAAGGGTACTACAGAGAATTACCAATGTGCATCGTTGTCAGATTAACCCTAATCATCGAGGTCATGATGATATCCTCAACCTCCTCATCGCTATTTCGCACTACCGATCTTCCTGCACGCATAATAATGCAAGCGCTAGGCCTTGTCGACTGACGTAGTCGCCCGCCGGAAAATCAAAACTGTAATCTATAGCAAACAGTTTATCGTACTAAATTCAATTGCTGAACCTAAGGTTGCACCTGGTTTTAGTTTGCATATGGTGTTTGGGTGCAAAGATAAAATTTGATGTGCAGTGTCCCACCCTTCATTGATACTAACGCGACTTAGCTTGGTAATCGTACTTGTTTACTCAAAAATTCTCTTGCTTTATGGTGCCCTATTTAACGCCATTGATCTTCCAATCCGGATTTATTGCATTCTAGTTTCTCAATGGACGAAATTGCAAGGCTCTTCCAGCTCCTTCAGGAGCAAGAACAGCGCTTTCTGGAGGAAGAGCAGCGCTTTCGGGAGGACAAACAGTGCTTTCAGGAGGTGAAACAGCGCCTTGAAGAGATACGACGCATTGGGGAGGAGACACAGCGCATGTGGGAGGAGACACAGCGCATGTGGGAGGAGACACAGCGCATGTGGGAGGAGACACAGCGCCTTCAAGAAACACGACGCATTCGGGAGGAGACAAAACGCCTTCGGGAGAAGAGCCAACCACAGGTGCTTCAGGGGTATCTCCAAGCCTGCCACTCGTTGAGCCTACGTATTCAGACAGTAACTAGCCCCTCATCGACCACGCAAGGCGTGCCGACCAACACTACCGGTTGGATATTTCCTCGGCGGATCGTCCCATGGCACGACTTTGCAGCCAAGCAGAAAGACATCTGGGATCGACTCTCCACTGGACGCTCCTTCTCATCAAAGCCAATCTTTCCGGCACAGAACCAGCTGGTGTCTAGAAGATCTACACTTAGTGACGAGTGGGAACTTCGATCCTTTGAGGACTTTACCGTTCAGGATGCCGTTTGTAAGCTATTCGACGCAGCGTACGACGACCCACCTCTGAGACCTAGTCTCAATCTGCAAGGGAAAATTACCTTCGAAAGTTATCCAGACTATATTTACGATGATAACTCCACGCCTGCGACTCGTCGTAAAGCCAGGGGGAAGGGTGACCGCGCACAGCACTATTACATATGTCAAGACGCACATGGGCGGAGCGTGCCGGTTCTCGCCATTGAATATATACCACCGCATAAGTTGAGCAAGGAAGCGATTCGGACGGGCCTCCAGTCAGAAATCGAGTTGGAGTGGGAGGCGATCCATGAAGACAGAGACAAATTTGCGTCGAAGGGGCTCGCTGTTACCGTCGTTACCCAACTATACTCTTACATGATCGGTAAGGGCGTCCAATACGGGTACATCTGCACGGGAGAGGTCTTTGTTTTCCTCTTCATTCCCGAGGACTCGACTCTTGTTTTTTACTACGTATCTGAGCCGAACGTCGACGTCGTAGATAGCGACGAGAACAGGCTTCACCACACGGCTGTCTCTCAAGTCTTTGCTTTTACTCTCCAGGCCATCCTTGCAGGGCCACCTCCCCAATCTTGGCATGACGCCGCCGGCGGTCTCGGCCCTGGGGATGCTGAACTTCACGATATACCGATAGATAAAGCTGCGACAACGGAATTTGAAGATCAGGTGTCTCCGTATGAAGGCCAGAAATGGAAAGGTTTCAAACAGTCGCCAATTCGCATGCGCTCTGGAAGCAGCCCACACCCACGTAGCCTAAATCGCCAGAGCGATGATGAAGACGAGGATGACAAGAGCAGTGCACCCTCCCCTTCTCCGAATCAACCCAATCGTCTAGCTTATAGCTCAACTACGTCATTAGGAACTGGAACTTCGACGAAGGACCAAGTGCAAGGAGATGGGCGGAGTTTCCAGGGAGGAAGACAAAAGATACAAGACCGACCGTTCTGTACCCAGCAGTGTCTTCTAGGGCTGACCCGCGGTGGGCCGATGGATGCTACTTGTCCCAACATCAAATATCACAAGCTCGAGCATATCGACCCATCAGAGTTTGTCCGTCTTGTCCGCGATCAACTCGCTAAAGACCGCGGCCGCGACCAAGATTGTGCCCCGCTCCACCTAGCCGGCTCATTCGGTACGCTCTTCAAGGTGCGGCTTTCCTCTCACGGGTATACTCTCGTGGCCAAAGGCATGGAGCAGCTAGATCTTCCTCGCCTGGAGCACGAGCACGCCATATATGAACGGCTACAGCCTATTCAGGGGCAGCACGTGCCTGTCTGCCTCGGCATGACCCACCTGGTTCTTCCGTACTATTACGACTGCGGCGTCTACACGGACTTCTTGTTTCTTTCCTGGGGCGGACTACGGGTGTATGAGTGCGTCGAACAGCTAGATAAGCCGGATGCTATTCGTGCCGTCGAAGCGGCCTACGCCAGCTTGCACGAACTGGGCGTCCTTCACTGCGGTGCCGAACTGCGGAACATATTATACGATGCACAAACTCGAAATATCATGATTATCGACTTCGAGAAGGCGGCAGCTCCCGATCGCCAAGCGCCAAGTTTTGTAGGTTACACCTGGCAGAATAGACAAGGCCTAGACAAGGCTGATGCTGATTCTTTTGCGCAAGAGCGGCAGCTTGTGGTGAAGGAAGTTACGTGGTATGTAAACCAATAAAGACATTGGTGAGAGGATAGCTGAATCAGAAGCTATCAACCTCAAAGGGGGACACGCATGGTCTGGAGGGTTGCGGATTCGTTAGCGGAGCAGGTTCAGTGAAAATAGATACATATGAAACGGCCTGCCCTCGAATGTCTGGATTCGTGATTTACTTGACCGTGAATGGTATTAAAAGAGCTGTGATCAACCTACGCTATCGACGCCACCGTGCTGCTTACTCTGGTCCTTGTGACTCGTTGGGCGATTCTCGCGAGCCTACGCCTTGAAGTATGCGATTACAGATGGCTTCCTCGGTATTCCTCGACTCCGTTCGCCGATGCCAGTGCTGGCCAATGCAACTAAGTAGGTCCGGAGAAATAGTGACAACATGTATAGGGGCGAGGGGGTTATCAGGTTACGCGAATGTAGTATTGGGTCATCTTCCCATTAATATGTAGCGCATTCCAGTGATCGGTATTTTCCATTGGTCTTTACTACTTGGAGGTGTGTACATGACTATGGGATTCCGTATCGATCGCGTTCGTCGTGGTGCCCGGCTTCTTTGCCCACGTCTGCATCGCGCTGTCTGGTCAAAACCTACTTCGCGATATGGCCGTCCAGTGTCTCCAGGAGTCCCAGTCCCTGCGAGACAGTTGCGCAGTCGATACGTGAACTCCAGGCCCTTCGCGATCCCCAGTATTCCCATTCCGTTAGGAAATCGTCATACTATTCTAGATTCCCTCAGCAAAGTTCCCGACCAACCCGAACCGCCCTCGCTTAAAGATCCCGTATACCGGGAGCCCTCTTCTTCGGACGGCAAGGTAGGTTATCTTCTCCCCCTGTCTATCCTTTTTGATCCTTAGTTCCTCTCGAACCTGTCGCGTCGTAGCTAACTATGCACTCTTAGAACTCAGGACTTCGACGAGTAAAGCACACCAGCGTAGACCACGCTAGGAAAGGCAGGTCGAGTCGGTGCTGTCGGATCGCCCAATCAGGGCTTACGTGCCTAGATTAGGTGTTAGATGAGTAACTGGCTATTGTAAGCAAAGGGGCAAGTCCTGCTATACACACACTATGTTTCCATGTACAGAAACTGACAATAGTCACTTGACCTTCTGTTCCAACAACCCCGTCCTAATGAGCCGGCGCAGAATACGACTTTCAAAGTACCACGAGCAGCGAGTATAACCTTGTGGTTAACTACCTGACTCTTAGAAATGGTGAGACTGGAGAAGAAAGATATATCTAAGGTAATACGGAAAAATAAAAATTATAGGCTTGCAAGGAATCGAACCCTGGATCTCTCGCAAGTTTAAGCGAGTATTCTACCACTGAACTACAAGCTGTTGTCGTGAACCTTGGCTCTGTCCTTATTCCTCAGCAAGTTATGTTTCCTTATAAGGTATGCATTTTGAAATCAAGGCTCTAGAACACCTTGATGCCTTGCAGCTTTAGAGAATGGCAGTGTAACCGGATTGAAAACATGGCAATTCTTGCCCCTATTCCCCCTATCACCCCTATCTCGGTTTGAACTAACATCGCCGCCACGTCCAACCCCATCTCTCGTTCACGCTCGAGTTCCTACTTCCGCCGTAGAATCCATAGGAATCCGCGTTTGTTGAAGTAAAGGCGATTCGGAAATTCACATTCAAGATACCAACATTGCCAGTTGATCCCGTACAGGGTGACCAGACGATGCTTTCTTTCGGGATGGTGGAATGAATGGTGACATCTTCCGATAAAGTTGAATTAGAAGGAGTCGTCACTGATTGCACGGTGGAAATCTAGAGGGTTGGTATCCAATCAGCCTTTGTCATCGATTCTCAATATGCATTCGACAAGATGACATACCGTGTTTGCAGCATCCTGGCTGTAATATGTCGTGATGTATTGCGTCAACTTCACGTCCGGCTCCAGTTCCAAGTGACCTTTGGTCCAAACATCCTTTATTCCCACTTGCCAACCTGGCTCGCCGCCGTCTAAGTTCATATGAGCTTGGCAGTTGACGGATTTAGGCTTGCTTCCACCGTATGACGCCGCGAAATCAGGCAGAGTGAAGGCGAAATGTTGCCACCCTCCAGATACCTGCTTCAGCCCCCCATTTTGTGGACATCCGTTTCCTGAGAAGGATACAGATTTTATGGCTGGTGGTGCGAATGGTGCTTCGGAGGTATCAGGCAATGTTATGAATTTCTGCGGCGCCGCGGCAGAGCATGCCACAAAGAATAAGGCAAGAGAGCTTGTAAAATACATCGTGTAATCCTGGAAGGCCTGGTATTTGATCTAAGCTTTGATTGAGGCTATCTGGGAGGGCCTATGATGATATGATGCTATGTTTAATTCCCTAGAACCTAAGATACGCCGTAAGGAAATTGAGTCTTTTATAGATTTACGCTCCTAAGTATGGTATAATCGTTCGTTACTACTCTACTTTCATGCTCGTCACGGAACAATGATGCCACTTCATATTATATTCCCAAGCGTCCAGCTCCTTCATTGGTCTTTACACCGTACCAATGTGCGAATCGTAAGGGTGAAGCTCTAGATCGCAGTGGTCCTGACTTTAGCCAAATTAATTATATAGTATCACGTTCCGAAAAACCGGTAATGCTCCGCTCAGCGCAACCCTGAGAGTCTAGATTGAATCAAAAATAGTAAGCGAAGTCGTCTCTGGAATTTCAGTCCCGGGATCCGGGTAATAGCGATTGGGCTCACGTCGGATGACTTAACCTGCATCAATAGCATACCTCCGACTCCTGCCAGTGCCCATAATCCAAGTAAGCTCGTCAAGACACTATTTATCAGCTTAGCATCAATGCGATCCGTATAAGAAACGTATTTCAGTTAACCAGTCAGGTATAGAATTAGTATTCGCCCTATGATTAGATTGACTAGGTACGAAGTAGATTCGCTGCAGAACCTTCTTACAGTTCTCTGAGCTCAAAACGTCCCCTAGCTCTATCGCTGGAGGTGCAATTGGCCCTCCAGAGATTTCAACTCTGCGATAACGCTCTCTTTCCATCTCAAATGGAATTCTTTCGGATTGGTGTCGCTGCCTACCCGAAATGGGGCTAGATCGAAGCATCAATTGACCTGTCACATCGCCAACCCCTCATTTTTTTCACTGCACTAGGTCAGCTATAGAACAGGGGAAGTAATACTTATCTACAGCCTAGAAAACATCGCGCTTAGCTGTGCAGTCGCCTTTTTCACCTTTCGCTAAGATGGGACCCGAGGTAAAAATAATTTCGGTGAAGCCGCGTCATCGTGAGACGATTAGATGCTGTGTAACGATGCCTGCGATACTTAACAGAAGCTGAGAAGGAACCGGAGGCGCTGACAAGATTGGATCTCGTCCAGTCAAGTCTCAGTAGATACGGGGTGGCTTCCAGTGAGCAAGTTATCGCCTACGGGTCTCTTCATAAGCGGAGTTATACCCGTAGCGTTGCATCCCTGCACTGTTCCCACATGGAACCACATGGGGCCACGAGGATGTGTGATACGCTCACCCCTTTGCTACTTTTTGCTCACAATTCAAACCAGTGGCAGGAAAGTTCCAGGTTTATGAGAAATATGATCATATTTACATGCGCACCGATTGGTGGTTTTTAGACCTGAACCTGACCTTCATCGCACAAGTAGGGGCTAACATCTCTAGGTCCCACTAGATCCGTAAGCCCGTCGATTTCTGTCACTCCCTTCTCATCAGGATGGGAGCACAGACGAGAAACTTGTGTAATTACATAAACAGCTGTGGGTTGCACGTGTGTAAAGTGGTAACGACTACTTCATCTCATCCACCCCCTCTCCGTTGGTAGTTGACATCTACCTCACCTAACAAACCAACGAGATCGTCCTAGTACCACACCGGTACAGCATTGCAATGATGGACGGCATGGAAATGACGGGAACTCCCTGGCTGGACCAGCCTGTGATGCTTCATTCATCTAGAGTGGCCACTTGCAGTTTAACACCGGAGCAATGTGCTTATCGCAATGGCCATTGGCGATATTGGTATTGTCCCCTATGAGATGAGTATCAGATAATCTGCAGCGCGGACTAACGGATAATAGGTACGAGGCAGATCATGTTTACGCTCTTGGAGCGACATACTTCTTCATCGCAGTCATCGGAGTCTGCTGTATCGGATTTTGGACCCAACGATTTGCTCCTACCTCCCTTCGGAATAAGACGTGGTGGCGGAAGGTCGTTGCCACGGTTCGTTTTCTATCCTATCGGCATCACGATGTGGCCCTATTCCGAGGGCGTACACCTTCTTTGGGTATTGGCCTTCTTTTGGTAGTGGGCGCCATCTTCTTTTTGGGTATGCTCGGCCTTCAATTTTCCATTAGCAGTATCATCGATTCATGAATGTGTTGACTAATGAACTTGAATAGCAATGACGTTAGGTCCCCAGCCGTACTACTGGCCAAATACGAAGACACTCAGTTACGGTGGTTCACCGCCTATAGCGACTAGGGCAGGGTGGATGGCGCTGGCTTGCCTTCCATTCATGATCGTACTGCCGACAAAAGCCAACATGATCGCCTCATTAACGGGCGTCTCCCATGAGCGACTGATTGTATTTCATAACTGGGTTGGTTGGGCCATGTTCGCGTTGGCCCTCGTCCACACATTCCCATTCATCGTCTACAATATCTGGAAAGGTGATATGGTGAGTGAATGGAATACAAGCGTCGTGTATTGGACTGGTGTGGTTGCCATAATCGCCCAAGCTTACCTTCAAGTATTTTCTCTTCGTTTCATACGGTTAGTTCATTATTTTATCCGTCATTTCTTTATAGTTGCTCACATAAATTAGCGATCGGTTCTACGAGTTCTTCAAGGCAACACATTACGTCGCAGCTATCGTCTTCGTGGTATTTTTCTTTATCCATTGCGACTTTCGATTGAGTTCATGGTGAGTTGTCCTTCCTATTCTCACTTCGCCCCTTACGCTCAACTTCTCAGGACTAACTGATCTGTTTAGGGATTATTTCATCGCAACGGGCGTCCTCTACACGCTTGCGTTCTTATATCCCCAAATTCGAACCTATTTTGAATTTGGATTACGCCACCGTGCTAGCTTCACGATGGTATCCGATACAACCTTAAAGGTTACAATTCCCGTCGATACTGCATGGCGGCCTGGCCAACACATGTTTCTTCGCTTCGTTCACTTGGGAATACATGCCTTCACGGCTCATCCCTTTACGATTTGTAGCATACCTGTTACCAGATCCAGCACTGAAAAATCGAAGCTTGTGTTTTACGTGCATCCTAGAGGAGGATTGACGGGCCGCTTAGCAAAGGTTGCCAGCCAAAGACCAGGCTTTAGCGTACCAGTCCTTCTGGATGGACCGTATGGGGGTGTTCAAGGAAGACCACTACACACATTTGACCATATACTCGTGGTAGCCTGTGGCGCCGGCGCTGGGTTTTCCCTTCCTTTCGTGATGGACAGCCTACTACGGTTGAGACAAGGGACGAGGGCAGAGACTGAGAAGCTCCTCGTGAAGAAGATTCAGGTCGTTATTGCTACAAGAGACACCCAATTAGTTCAGTGGTATGAAGAAGCACTAATGGAGTTCCTGGAAGCAAACGGCCTGGAGATTCCCACGGAGAACCTCGACATCTCGATATATCAGACGAGCAGGACCAACTCTCAAGACAACAGCACATCTAAGAGTCCCACAGGATCGTCCGAGAAGCTTAATGAGACTGTTCAAGTTTCTAGGCATTTACCGATCAATGTCTTCCTAGGCCGCCCTGATATCACGAAGGTTATAAGGGATGCGACTCTTCAGACTGGGCATTCAGTTGGTATCGCCGGTTGTGGACCACAAGAGATGTTGAAAACGGTACGAGATGAAGCGGCGGCTGCTCAGTTACGAATTGTGAACTCGGAATCAGGTGTACGCGAAGTTTACTTGCACACTGAAGTCTTTTCGTAAGTTACTTCTCAGCCCTCTACCCCTAAGTGTCTATGGTCTTTTGCTAACAACTGCGCCTCGCAATAGATGGTAGATAGCAGTATTTTACATGAGCAATAATACCCAATTTTTTTTCAAATACCTGACTGTCTGAACTTTTAATATTTCATCACCGTTCTAGGGCAATGGTGAAGTTGCCTGCTTGATTAAATGTGCCAGGAGTAATTCACGTAATTCATATCACGCACATCGCCCGCGCCAGATGGAACTGGAGTCGCATGTTCAGCGTGGTGTTCCCTTTTCGTTACTTAATTCCTAACCTGGAAACCTGTTAGATGTTACATGTTTCTGATGACATGCCTGATTTGCTAATGTTCGACGGGGTGTGTATATAGCGTCGTTAGACACACTAAAACACCGATCAGCCTATCGGCCCACAGATTGCCATGGCCGGGGCCGAAAGGTGTGAGAAGATTTGAGCAGATTTCAGTCCTAGAATTTCCCGAAGCGGTTAGGTATTCCCCATAAGCGAGGACCCTGACCCATGAGCCTGGCAACCCTGGAGAGCCTCCCGCAGCCAAGGACAGCCAAGCATGGCCCAAGGGATGCAGCCATCACATACGACAGATGTTTATGATTTGCTACGTCAGGTCGATGTACTTATTTCCTTCCGATGCATACGGCTACTAACCATGCGGTGAGTATCTAGTCGCAGCAACGGAAATGTGAGCTATCGTCGTTATGAGCAAGTTTCTCATCTTGATAACAAGTTTTGTAACATCTATCCCTTCAAGGGTTAATAGAACTGTCGCGTTTTTGTCGCATTTCTGTTGAAGCCGCCTCGGTTAGCAGGTGGCCGATGCGGAAGTCTTCGAGGCGTTCAAGACACAGCAATACATAGTACATAAGGTGCCTACCTAATGTATGTCTCAGTTTGCGTCCGTACCTACCTACCTGCTAATAGGCGCACCGAAAGATCCTTCTAATATCACTACAATTCAATTCCCGTCACCCTAAAGCCTCCTAGTTCACTCCTCTATCATCATTAACACCAACCCAGTCACGAAATCGTCCCCAATCGACAACATAGACAGCAGCATGACCATGGCAACCTCTACTGCAATGGATAGCATGTCAATGACAAGTACAAGCTCCATGCCATCTTCTACCAACGACATGGATATGGACATGTCTTCCATGACGATGACCATGGCCGACATGGCCATGGTGTTCTTCCAGAGCGTAACGACTCCGCTATACTCAAGCAGCTGGACGCCACAAGGCACGGGATCGTACGCCGGTACTTGCATCTTCTTGATTATCCTCGGCTTGGTCCATCGCAGCCTAATAGCTTTACGGTCCATCGTCTTCGATTCATCTTCAACGCGACGCCCTCAAAAGACCATATCCTCCGACTCCGACGAGTATCCAGGCAGTAATAGCGAGCTAGAGTCAGCCGGATCGCGCATTAGAACTGAATGGAATAGTCACCCTTTTAGGATGGTGACCGAGACGGCGCGCTCTGTACTTGAGGTTATTATTAGTGGCATAGGGTACTTGCTGTATGTCAATCTTGTCTCTTACTGTACTGCGCATCTACTTGAACCTTTGAATACTAACTAATTCATTTGCAGCATGTTAACGGTCATGACGATGAACGTGGGCTATTTCTTGTCTGTTCTTGGAGGCATCTTCCTAGGTACATTCGTCGCTGGTCGATTTAACGCTAGCGATGATCATCATTGATATTGCGCGCCACGACGTGAAGACGGCGACGAGGGAGCGTTCAAAAGGGGCGCACTGGATAATGATGATTTATATACCTTATACCTACGATTCTTGAATACACTCTAGCGATTTCAAATAATTACTTCAATGTCACCCCCAGACTTCCTATGGCAAATACCTAACGTATGTCAGCCCTCTCAGCAGTCATTTCTTTAGGTTATCCAATATTGTTTGAACACCAGCAAACTCAAACTCCGCCATCGTTTCTTTCCATAACTGCTTCGTAGCCGCTTGTCCCTCTGGGGTGTAAAGAAAGGCGGCGAACCTAGTATGAGCAACAGCAAGTCAGTCCCTATTAAGCATAGCCTCGGAGAAGGGAGCGAAAGACTTACGATGAAACTCGCCAATTAGCCACATAACACCCATGCGATTCCTTGCCCTTGACAACAGCTGCGTCGACGTATGTTGATGCGCCCACCGGAACTGTGCGCCCCAAGATTCCCTTATAGCAGTAGAAGAAGGCCGCTACGAGCGGCGGTGCAAATCGCTGCAGATCCGTGTTCTTAACCAATCCCGGATCGGCAAGGTTAACAATAACGTCGTCGGCGTTGACATAGCGAACCAATTCAGCCATAAACAGGTGACCCAGCAATTTGCTGATGGCATAACGCTCGACCGGGTCCCACGGTCTCAATTTATCATCGAGGACAGCCAGAATTGGCGTTCCTTCGCTTTCGGGTAATGTGGCACCTCGCGCCGTGCCCGAACTCACGATAGTAAGCCGGCCGGGCCGACCCGCAGGTGCCTTGGCTTTGAGGACCGGCAGAAGCAAGAGAGCAAGCAGGGCAGTGGACAGGTAGTTGACCTGGACTAGCGTTTCATGGCCTGTACTGGGGATTACGCCAAAATATGCCGTCTGCATGCCTGCGTTAAGGATGGCGATGTCCAGACGAGTAAGCTCATCGTCGGCGCGTCGGGCAAATGCCCGAATAGAGTCATACGACTCCATTTCCAAGGACCAGACCCTAATATCGGCATTGGGGAACTGGCCTCGGAGCTTGAACGCAGCGGTCTCGCCTTTTGGCACCGATCGTACGGCTATGATTAAGATGGAAAGACCGTAGGATAGGAGCTGGCGGGAGGACTCGAAGCCAAGGCCGCTGTTGGAACCTGTGACGATGGCGACTTTCCCTTCGAGGTTGGTGTCTTTTGGAGGCCATTGGGGGGATGTACGGAACTGAGACTTTAGGAATAGAGTGCCAGGGGTCTCCTTCGGAGGACCTAGATCAAGAGATGCTGACATTGCAGTTTGAATAGGGGTCTAGGAGGATTAAGGTATGGGGGACCAGGTGGAAGGCATCTGAATTGAAGCCATCTTGTCTACCCAAGGCGGGGGCAGGTTTATATAGACAGATTTCTAGATTTGGCCTTCTTATAGCTAGCTCAAGGGGCATGCTAGCTAGGGCCAGTGATCATGAGCATGCCCCCGAATCACTTCAGCGACTCTTACATCCGCAATGATAGAAAAATCCGCCAGCTATGTCAGGTACGTGAGAACCCCCTAAATCCGAAGCCCCTTGCCCTTGATTGGACGTACTCCTTGCCGTAGCGGAGCATCGTGAACTGCGCTATGCCTTATACAGAATACAATTAAGTCTTGGCATCCGGCAACTAGCGGCAAGGCGAGCTGACTCCTTATCCGCCTTCGCAGCCGCAATCTTCTCTCAACTCTTGTCCATTTAAGGATATCAATTAGTTCTTGGCAGAGTACATTTGATTAATGTTATGGCACTTGAGCATTCTGCTTTAATCGCATTCGATATGCTTATTTCGGATCTTGAAGCCTAAGACCTCGTCCATCAACCGCGCCGTACGCCCGCACGATGCTGGCATTGACGCCAGCCGATGACACATCACCTTTCATCGTGACCACGCCAATAAACCAATCGATCGAAAAGGAGCGCAAGTTTATCCGTAGCCATGCGATGCGCGGTAAGAACCGTAAAAAGCCACCTTCAAGGCCAGCATCATGGATTAATGGCCCCTGTCAGCCCTGTGCAAGCGATGAAAGTAGCATCAGTGAAGACACGTTCTCTATCCCAGCTAAGGTCGGCCATGAGTTCTCCTGTGCGGCTAGCATATCCGATATAAGTCCGGCCCTGCTTGATATCGTCTTGAAGTGTAAGCTGTCTGCCATTATGCTTAAGTGAACTACTATCGCTGATTCTAGTCGCGTGGAAGTCAGAAGAGCAACTTCTCTGCCCGAGCTTGGTCTTATCTCCCATACAGCTAGACACTCATGGCTCGAACCCATTATGAGCGATGTAGCTTGCTTTCACTTTACCATCTTCATTGCCAAGACGTACGAAGACTTCCAAATTCAGGGGCAGAAGAAAAGTAGCCAGTCTGCCCTCGTTCATTTCATCAAGGCCCTAAGTATTCTGCAGCGGCGCTTAGCTAGTGGCGGAGACGAGACATCGATCTGCGACTCAACTATCTTGGTCGTCGTCGGCCTCATCACAGCAGCAACCTCCCTTAGCGATTTCGACGTAGCGTTAAAGCATATGAGAGGCTTACACCAGATAGTAACACTGCGAGGGGGTATACTGGTATTCCGATTCAACAAAAAGTTACAAGCCAAGATTCTCCGGTAAGTTAGGCTCTTTTGCTCTGCCTTATCGTCGTCGCTGATCCAAGATAGTGCGGATATCGGAATAGCCCTAAGTACGGGACGTAAGCCCCTTTTCTTTTCTGACAGCATCTCGTGGGGTTCTTATTTTGCCCCGAAACAAAGGCTGGCCATCTCCACGACGCCACGTGAAGATCAAAACTCCGTCTGGGATATCAGACCATTCCTTAGCGGCTTAGACGAGAGGCTTCGTCTCATCTGGGATGATCTCTCCGAGTTCACACGAGCCGCCAATATCGCAACGCAATGCAAGCGTACCATCGATGAAGATCTGTACCAAGAAGTCATGATCTCGATCCATTACCGCCTTGTTAACCTAAACTTCGATACAGGTAGTAGTAATGAGATTATCCGCCTGGCATTACTCACATTCGCTTCCGCCATCTTCCTCCAATGGTGCGACGTAAGAACTCGCTACGAGAACCTAACCAATTCTCTAAGAACCGCCTTATCTCTCCTCAACCAAGATTCCGATGTCATACCGACCCAAATCGTTCTCTGGCTGTATATAATAAGCAGTATTTACGTGTTGGATGAGGCCGAGCAGGTTTGGTTCGGGCCTGCACTTACCAGATTACTCCAATCAGTGAAACTAAAGTCATGGAACGAGGTCCGATCGCTGCTCAAGTCTATACTTTGGGTTGACATCCTGCTTGATCCACTAGCGAAGCAGATGGTAACCTCAACTATGGGCTGGGATAGCTAGGAGATAACGATCAAGTCCCTTCCTTTCATTCCCCCGTTCATATGTCGCTGAGGATTAAATGAAGATGCCGAGCCGATGTTGATAATGGAGCCTCGGGTTACACCTCGCTCCAGCGCTGCAATCTCGTTGAATCGAGGCTCTTGGAGTCTCAAGACAGCAGAAACGGCCTTGATCAGGAGAAAGCCCTAGAAACATTTGTATTAAGAAGGCGATTGGATTCTTCGGAATTGGCATCTGCAACCTCATGTTGAGTTAGAACGCCTAGCTAAACACGCGTGACAAGTCACTTCAGCGTTGATATACATTAAGACTTGCAGGACCTATTCCGACAGAGTTCACGCAGTAGTCGATTCGAGTGCACACCTGAGAAACATGCTTAATAAGACGGGTGATAGATTCCTTAGATGTAACATCGAGTTGGCAGGCCTCGGTTCGGAATTCAACATGAATAGCAGTAGCCTTACTCTCTTTGATGATAATCTCTACTGCAGGGAGGTGTATGTCGGCTACTATGACCCCCGCTGCGCCGTACCTCGCAAAGGCTAGCGCGCAGGCCCGCCCAATACCACTCCCTGGCTAGGATCAACAAATGTTGGCTTGACAAACACGGGACAGGTACTCACCTGCTCCAACAACTAGGGCAAATCCGGTAATATCCATGGAGAACGGGTAGCGATCGCAGATGGCCCCCAACGAACGAACATGATTCAACATGGGCCAACAGGTCCTACGAGCAAACCCTTATGATATATGTAGGCAGGCTACGGTAAATGCCATTTACCCGCATATATCGCATATATAGGGCAGACATAATGTAAGTATCCGGTACCTATAAACATGTACGTAGGGCTTAATTCCATTGAGGTTATGTATCCAAAGCATGCATCAGGTATGCATATTATGCATATTGATCCTTCTGCATTGCATCGCTTGCCGGTTCGGCGAGATCTCGGGTCGTACGTACCGCAGCCACATTTCCCATTATGTACACATATGTAACTCACGGTGCACTTTTCTATCAGGCATATCACTCAAACAGAGCATGACCACAACGCTCCTAGCTACACCAACAAAAAGCTATCCCGTCCACGATATTGCTGCCCGCTTTGCAGGCACTCGGCTTTCCTTGCACTAACCCTCTTCCAAGTCAGCACAGCATGGCTGTTCCAACCTTCTCCGCCACTGAAATTGAAAAACGGGCGGGGTTGCTCAGCTTCCTACGTCGACAGTTGTTTGAGAAGCCCCCCCTATCACAAAAGAACCTCACGGGAAAGACGGCTGTCGTGACTGGATCTAACACCGGTATCGGCTTTGAATGCGCCCGCCAGCTACTTGATCTAGGCGTGAGCAAGCTCATCGTTGCTGTGCGCGACGAAACTAAAGGCCAAACCGCAAGGACGAGACTTTTGTCCGGTCGGTCCGTTCCAGACAGCACAGTCGAGGTCTGGCAACTGGACCTTCAATCCTACGAAAGCATCACCGCATTTGTGGGGCGTGCCAAGGGTACTCAGGGATGGGATATTGTCGTGCTTAATGCCGGCATATCCAAGCAGTTCTACGATTTGACACCGTCGACAGGCCATGAGGAAACAATCCAAGTTAATGTCATATCAACGGCTCTGCTCGTGATCCTCTTGCTTCCTATATTAAAGACCAGAGCCTCGGCCAATGGCCCTAGTCGCTTGGTGATTATGTCGTCTGACACAGCGTCCTGGGCCAAGTTTAACGAAAAGTACTCCGTGCCACTTGTCACAAACCAACCGACAGGCGACCGCCTTAGAAGCCCAGAGAATAGAACCAGCCACGGATAAACCTCGGATGGATGTATTGGATGTAAACATATCCAGTATATCTAAAAGATTAAATATATTTAATATATCCAAAAGATTAAATAT
>JAOXNQ010004749.1:0-25078 GCA_028571165.1 Hypoxylon perforatum
CGCTGCTGGCCGTCCGGTTCGACATGCGACCGGCGTCTGGGCGCTGGGACAAGGCGCCGGCACTGAGCATCGCGGATCTCGCCACGCTGTCGCCCCCGAAGCACGACGTTGAGATGGAGATCAGTGTGCGGGAGGCGTGGACCGGTGCTTGGTCATTGAAAATGGGCGAGAGCAAGAGCCGAATCTCGCTAGCCTCTGGCTAGGTGCTGATGGGGCTGGTGATGGACAGATGACATGTGTTGGATTTGTTGATGATAAGGCTTCGAGGGCCGTTTGACAGAAGAAAAGAAATCGTTGTAGGCAGCTTTTCCTTGTAAACGAGAGACAATCTGTCCTGATTGGCTCCAGCTCCCTGTCTAGCGTTCTTGGCATTCTACAGCCCGTAAAGTGACATCTGTGGTTTTAGCATCGTTAGGCCCTGTAACTGCCCTGTAAATACAGGGAGCTTTCAGAGGGCTAATCCTAAAAGCCCTTATAGTTATAGCGAATGCCCTCTATAGCATTTTATCCAATTTCATCGCAAAGTCAATTGTAAGCTACAACCCCGCCCCCCCTCTCCATGCTATAACTCACTATAATTATAACGACTTACAACGCACCTAAGCCCTATAAATACGGCGCTCACAGTTGCTAACCCTAACCCCAGTTCTCAACCCTAACCCTAACCCTAGGAAGCTCCTACCGCTATAATCATAGTGATACCTATGCTCTAGTATGCCTGTAGCTTATAGACATCTATGCGCCATAGAGCGCTATGATTATAAGGGACTTTAGGGCTGGTCTTTTATAATTACAGGGGTTATACGGCGCTGAGATTAGAGCTTCGCGCTACCTAGGATTAGTACAGTGCTATGATTAAGGGTTCTAAAATAAAGGCCGAGTTGGCGGTCCAGGTACCTTAGCAGGGATATATGCGGGCTTGTAAGGCTTAATGGGGGGTTACACAGTGGTAAGCCCGCCCTGGTTTAGGACGTTAGGCATTTTCAGCAGGCTTGCATGAGGGGTTTAAGCCTTAAGTCTTAGAGCCTTTTTCAGGCCTTATAAAGGCGCTATAACACCCCGCTGTACCCGCTATATTCTAGGCATTACAGTCACTATAATATTCCATTACAATAGCCTAAAAATCTATTATTCGCGAGCTACCTCTCTATTCTAGATAGACTGTCAACTGTAATAACCCCAGGAGGTACCTAGGTAGCGATAAATCGAGACTACCTACCCAGGTAGGTAGGTAGTATAGCCTAGGTAAGTACTATTCATTATTTCTTTCGATACGGTGTTCATTCTATATAATCTATATAGTTTTACAGCGAAAGCAGCACTCTTCAAAGTTCTTCTAAATCATTCCAATATACACGAATCTCAAAGTGTATTTACCTGGATTTGAACCCCTTTATATACCCGTCTATGACAATTATTACAAGACCGCTCCCATTTCATGCACGTATTTCCCATGAACCATGAACCCTCCTCCCCTGCCCCTGACGGTCTAGGTGGCCGCTTCGGTCAGCAGCTCAGTAGTCTCGAGTGGGTGCGTTGCGACGTCGATCTTGACTGGTTCGTCGTTGTCGGACCGGTCGTCCTTAGCGATGCCCTTGAAGACGAACTTGTACGCGCTGCGCAGCAGGCAGTACAGCCAAAAGAGGTTGAGGGCCTGGAGAGCGGCCAGCAGAGAGAAGGTGGTGACGTTGGCGAGCGGGCACTTGTACTGCTCGGCGGCCCAGTCCAGCTCGTACGGGCCGACCGTCTTGAACTCGGTGAGCACCGACCAGAGGATGCGGAGGTTAATGTAGTGCCGCAGGTAGACCCATACAGCGATACAGAGCGCGAAGGACGGGCCCTGGAGTGGGCTGTCGAGGTAATTCAGGCACTTGGAGATCTACGGACAGGCACAATATTCGGGTTAGGATATCGTTGCAGGACGATGTGCCTAGATTAGGCGCACCGGAAATGTAAGGGTAAAGGGGAAGGGATCTCACGGCGAGGAAGAAGTCACTGATGTCGTGCGTAAGATATACGGCGATGCCCATGTAGGCGAAGTGGAAGCGATAGCTTAGACCGATGAGGGCGATGGTGACGATGTGGTGGCACACGAGCTCACGGAAGTCTTTCCGCCGCTTCTCAACGCCGAGGATCATGACGAGCACCTGCTGGAGCCAGAAAGCGGCCTGAAACAAGTAGTAGAATTTAAGATCAGCCGTATGGGTTTTGTGAGGGAAACCCTCGTACATGCCTGCTGTGTTGAAATACCAGACAGGTGAGTGCTTCATACAATAAACGCCAAGCGGGCCGATGAAGGCGATATAGACGGCCGTGTACATCTGCTCCATGAACCGCAGCTGCTTGCCAAGGGGTTGAATTTTCAGTAACCGCGCCAGAGGCTGCAGCATCTCGTACATAATAAATTCCCGCGTAAATGACAGCACGCAGGTAAAAAAGATGACGTAGGCGATGTCCCATATCCCCTTGGCGTAGTGCTGCGGGCCGCCATCGTTGCGGTCGAGTTTGTACGATAGGAAGAGAAATCGGTGGACGACGTTAGACTCTGTCGGGTTTAAGGCATAAAGGAAGAAAAAGCTCAGGATGATCGCGAGAGGGATAGTCCAGGTTCGGCGAGGATAGGATGAGGCCTTTCTGCGTCTTGGAGGTTTACTCGCCGATGCGACCGAGGCATGACGCAGGTTGACACCGTTAGCGATGCCGGGCGAGGCACCGGCCGTTGGTGTCGGCCCCGTGGCCTTTGCACGCCGACGCGTTGCGCCATCGGTATTGCCTCGATCGCTCATCAGGTTCCTCGGGGCGCAGCCGGCGAGAGTTAACTGTATTAGAGGGGTAACAAAACTTGGAGTAGCTGTGGTGTAGCGATTGCAAGCGATGGCAAACAACAATTTACATTCTGAAAGGACAAAAATAGGTGGCGTCACCCGAGCCAATCATGTCAAATAGAGAACTCGTTTTAGCAACGGGCATAACAAGACGGCTGTGATAATTTTAGTTTCATCTTTTCTCCATGGCGGACTGTAAGCCCAACAATGTCACGTTCTGTCTCACTTACCCTATGAGGCCTCAAGTGCTTCTAGGGGGGCACCATCGGGACGGAATCGTGCATAAACCCTCCGAATGTTGGTGCTTGCGCGCTGGGCCGCTGTCTACTACCGTAGCTTCCGAGTACGCTAGAGCCGGGCCGCCAACAATGAGATATGTCAGATTGACACCTTACTCGGATAGGGGTCGAATAGAAATGCAAGGGAGACGGGGCGGTCAATATCTTGCCTCACATCAGCTGCGCTACTAACTTACCACCTCCCTGGCGTGATTGGCGCCAGGCTCGACCTAAATGATTATGTGCATTTCTATGTTACCTGAAAGTGCACCTAACTCAGCCCTTGGTGCGCCTCCCGGTTCCTCTATTCACGTCGCCGAGGTGCCACTCAATCTGCTTCTCGCACTCAATTCGGTTCAGCAGCTCCTTTCTGTCGATGCCGGGCCAGTCGGATCCCGCTCGAATGGGATGATGATATCTCCTTGCTTGCCCGTTCCCGTTGCTGCTAGGCTGCAAGGTCTATCCTATCAACACCAATAGTCTCCACGATTCCTAGGCTGTGCCGCTCAGGGCTGCCATTGACGGCCAACAGCTCTTTCTCGTGCCTCTCGCCATCCGTCGCCATCTCTTCGTACTCGTCGTTGCTTCTCACGTCCTTGGGGCTGTCGCCTCAGAGTACGCGAACGGCGACTTGAACAATGAATGCAGACCACAGGAACATCGTCGTCTGCAGCAGAAGTAGCCATGCCACGAATTCAAGGCGGATATTCTCATACACACGGTTCCAGAAGAGTCCGAAATGTTTCGAGATACGGGAAATGGACCCTTGAAACATGCTGTAGGCATGGGCCCGGGAGATTCGAAATAAGCGCTCCAGCAGATCATGAGGTAGAAGACATGACGGGTAACTAGACAAGTTATTACGAACAAGACAAATAGTATGTCACAGATAGCGGTAAACCTGAGACACTTGAGGCACTTTGCAAGCCAGTACGCGGCGGTTAATCTCCAGATCTGCGAGTTTAAGCGCGAGATTAGTAGTATGATTGCGAAGACGTACAGGGAAGATCAACTCGATGACATCCATGGAAACTAGGATGAAATTAGCCACTCGGTTTTGGAAGTAGACGTAGGTCGGCGCAATCAGTCATATTGTGATAAGATGACGGACTACCATCTGTCAGTAGTCGTGGTATCGCTGTTCAATATTGACGACGATGAGCTGCTGGATCCAGCAGGCCCACTGGGCTAGAACGTAGACCTTAAGCAGACCATCGAGATCCTTCTCGGGCCAGTTGGTCCATAGCTGAGAAAATAAGGCGACGTAGAGTAGATGCACTGGCAACCATTAGTTCATACGGCGTCACGAGCAGTAGACAGATAACCAGAGCTGCTTGCCATGCCAACCGTCCAGGAAACGGCATTATACACGAACATCCATCCCTGCTCCGAGAAGCGCGCAACGTTCTTGGGCGTCGCGCCACAATGCGTAGCGAGCGGGGCCAAGGCGAATTTCATCGAGCTGGCGCGGATGCCGCTGAAGAGGACCACGCAGAATGCAACGAAGCACGGGTCGTCATGTCCAGATGCATACCTGCCCGTCTGCTCGTTATATCCCTTAAGTGTGAGAAATCTGGACGTGAAGGGCGCACTTTGGGCACGCAGGTATGTGCAAGCATGAGCCCGGTGATGACAGCACAGGAGAGATCTGTGTAACGGTTTCCGCGATTAGCTTAGGTATGGTTGGGTACGTGTAGAGAGAGGGGTGGTAGGGTAGGGACTTTAAGGCGTAGAGCAAGAGGAGCAAACAGCATACCAATCTGGCCAGCTAGATGCGGGCTTCCTCGACCGGCGCAACCCTGGAAATTGCGAGGCGACAGTGTCGGCTCAAGGCATATCAATTATGTCAAAATGAAAATGGCGATTATGTCCCTTGCTCGCTAATACCTACCCTGTACATCGGCAAGGTACTGATCAGCTATGAAAGAGATAGGGGAAAATGTTGTGATATTACGAACTCCTACAGGATGTCCTTGCTTGGCCCTGACTGAGCTGAATCCTGTTATTCTATTAGATTTCTTCCCGCGATACTAAAAGCCCTAAGGTTACCTGGCTTATATGAGATGCATTTGTAAATGAGATGAAAAACGCCTCACGAACATACCTACCTAGTATTATAGTTTTCCCTTTCCCTTAATAAGATACAATGCTGCAGCAGACAAGACATGCTTGGTTTGCTAATCTAAGGTGCGAGCGGAAAGTGGGCTAAATAGCACTGGCAAGTCAGGTGGCGGTCGCCGTGGTTGGCTTTTTGCTCACTTTTAGAGACGCATCTCAGTGCCACTGCTTTCAGACGATGCTTAGCGGTGATTATCTGACATCTACCCATATGACCTAAGTACCCAAGGGCGTGGTAGACCTGATTCGACGAGAGCCTCGGAGGACAAACGGGCCTCTCCTGTAACCCTCCACACAGCTAATTTTGTTGCAGTCGCACACAGGTACCTACCTCCTACCTACCTCCCAAAAGCCACTTCCGCCCGCCATCCCAGTGTTGTAGCATTTGTTAGCGGTGATAGGTTAGATGCTCTGGCTGCTCGGCATCTCACCATCCCATTCGCCCAACATTTATCCCGCGTTGTTAACCTCCAGAGCCTACCTATCTTTTAGTCAAGACCCTCGAACTTCTGACCTTGTCTGTGGATAGGTATAATACTTATTCGGCGATGATACCCGGACCTTAGTCTCGCTCTGCTGACCGGTCCATCTTCAGAGTAGTCGGACCCGCGCCCATCAGGCGGCACTACCATGTCACAACTACCTGCGGGTACGGTTGGGGATGCAGTCGGCGTGCTGCTATTCACCTTCATCTGCCTCTTTACCAATATCCTCCTGGTGTGGCTGTACTACGCCATCAATGAGCAGTGGCACTGTAAGTCGGCCCTCACTTGAGTCTTACACACTCACGCATCCGATAAGTGTCTCCAGCTGATCGCTCCGGACAGATGTGGCTCTTATCGGCTACTTCGCTATTTTGTGCACCACAAGTAGCATTATCCAGCAGATCTACAACTACACGTACGTCTCAATTTGTCGTCGAGTGCCTAGTGTCGTTGCTAAAACCCTCCAGCCTGTGGAACGACCTACTCTGGGCCCAGCTGTCCTACATCAAGGCAAACTATGAAAATGCCGACGTCGTGTTCAACAACGGCAATTTCGGGTTTATGAGAGTTCTCGCTATCATCAGTATGTCACACCTGCGAAATCTCCGATGCGGCGTCCAATAAATGCCATACTGACCAGGCGGGCGCAGGGTTATTCTGCTACATAGTCGAGTCGACCTATCTGCTGGCATAGTTAGTGCGCTACTCACTAAATAACACATATAATCTTGCTAACACAAATATCAGCTGCATTCATGTCCGTCTAATACTGGTAGGCTTTTGGCAATCAAGGCGCAAGCCAGAGAAGATATCTACCACTGTCGGCATAGTCGCCCCTATTATCGGAGCTGCCATTACCATTGGCCTGCTCCAGACTGCAGCGGTGCAGAGGAGCTTCACCACGTATCTGATCGTGGCAAATGTGCAATGTGAGCTGGAACCCTCACCATCTAGCAGAACTCCCTCTGCTTGCCCGCGAGTGCTCCCATAGCTCACCTAATTGTAGCTACCCTGAGCTGTTTAATCAGCATAGTCTTAATCATCCTGATCACCGTGACGTTCATCCGGTCCAAACTCGCCTGGAGGCGCTTAAGGTCGAGCAGCGGGCTCAGCGGCTTGTGGCCACGCTTGAGGAGCAAGAGTCGGACCGAGGATCGACCAGCCCCTCGTCCAGCATACGCAGCCCAAGGGGTCATCTTCGATGACAATTGGCTGGTCATTCGTCTGTCAATTGCCGTCGTCCTCATCACGTAGGTCTACCACGCCCAGTGTATCTGCTTCGTTGTCTATTATAGTGATTAGTCACTGACTAAGAGATGCTAGGGGTTTCATCTTAGCCAACATCGTCACCCACCTCCCTCAGCGTGATGATATACTGAGGGACGCGCAATCCAACGAGCCAGACTTGAGTGCCGCGAGAGCCAGATCGAATATCATTGGCTACATCTTCGGCGTAACGCCTGGCCTGGCCATATTCATTATCTTCGGCCTCGGCGGAGCGTTCCGTCAAGTCATGTACGACAGGCTCATGCCGAATAGATGGCGCCAAAGATTCTCGAATAAAACTCGTACGAGAGAAGCTAATCTAGAAGATGGCTTTTCATTAGAAAATGCACATCCTCGTGCGACAGAGCACTCATCTTCGGGCTCGGGGGTCGCTTTGTTGTACTCACCCAGCGTTGCCTCGCCAACAATAGCAAAAGACAAGACAGTTACAAGCCAGAGAGATAACTTTGCTGACTGAGAGAGCTGGCTTAAGAAATCGAGGAAAACAGGTAGAATAGAACCAATATAATGATCAGGCTGGGCGAGTTTTTTATAGGTGAGGCTCAGTGTCACTCGACCATCATGTGATAGAGTTCAGTTTGATACCAACCCTCTAATCGTCGAATACAGCCAACGCACTCAGCAAGGGACTAAGAGGTAAATACCTGCTACAAAACTTTGTGTTATACACCAAATCGCTATGGGTAGGCTATTCGTAAGACGAAAACGTCAGAATCAAAGAACTTACGACAGCCTAGGTACCTACTCAAAATGGAAGTTTGACAGTATATGCGCTCGGTCTAATTTTTGAGAACGCTATAAGTGCCCTGTTAGTACAGGAAGTTTAGTGCTAAAAGCCACGCTTGTGTTGAGCATACCTTGTTCAATGCGCGCTATATATAGAGGGAGCTTAGTGCTGGAGACCGCTATAATCATAGTGCGCCTTGAACATTAGGTACCTATTAGCGGGGATATATGCTGGCTTATAAGGGGCAATTCAATGGTAAGCCTGCACTGGTTTAAAACGTTAGTCATTCTTAGCTGCCTTGCACGAGGGGTTTAAGCCTTAAAGCTTTTTAAGCCTTATGAATTTTGCCCTATAAGGGCGCTGTAATATTCTATTGCACCCGCTACTTGGTACCTAAGGTGCCTGGTATACTCAGCATCTTTCAGCACTATAAACTCTCTATATTTGTAGAGGTACCTACCTCCTGGTATCATAAGGCTTTGGCATAAAGGGCGTAATTGAATTAGGCGGGGTAAGAATGCGCTAAAATCCGCTAAAATTATAGCGGCTGCTAGCACAAATCTCCCTGGACGACCCTGTTTGTGCGAAGCGACCCGATTATCAAACTGCTTGCTGAATGCCCAGGCCAGCCAGCAGCTGCCTCTTCGTCTCTTCCAACAGCGCATTGACCTCCTGAATGTCATAAAACCCCTCATTGTAACAGACGCTGAAGTTCATCCGGCCCCGGAACGTCCACAAGTACATCTGGATGTCACCCGTGAGCATCGTGGAGCTGATCCAGAAGTCCGTCAGCTCCCAGTCCCCGTACTCGCGCGCGAGAAGTTCCTCGACGACCCCCATGCTGGATAGCGACGGTGTGCTGCTGGGCGGCACGGCACCCGCCTCGAGGAGCTGCTTCGAAGCGGCCATGTACGGCGTGAGGTAGTTGAAGTCGTGGCCCGCGAACGCGAACGGATCCCTGTAGTAGCAGTGCAGCGTCCGGCCGAGCGCCTCAAACGTATCGTCCCTCTCGAGATCGAGCGCGAACGGGAGCGCCGTCTGGAGGCTCCCGACCGAGTCTTGCCGCGGGCGAAATTGTGGTGGGAACCAGCGTCGGAGATCGATCGTGGTGAATTGCACGAAGGATGTGCCGTTCTCGCTAGCTGCGGACTGGATTGCCTATCGAGAAGATGTAAATTGTCTGCTACAAGGATGTGGATCAATCAGACTCACCTTGGTTGCTATCGCGAGAGCAGCATGCCAAGCCGAAGTTACCGTGATGCCTTTTTGCTTGCATGCCGCAATGATGCTTTTCGTGGCATGTTCCGTTATGGTGAGCTCGACATGCGTCCCAAGCTGGGGCGGATCATCGAAAACAACACCCGGTAGCCTGATGGGTTGCTGCTGACCTAGAAAAGCCCCGAAGATGCTTTGGGCCGCCTGGAGATTCTTCTCTGATGAACCTTGTGATAATCTGAGCCACGTATCGTAGGGTGACGTGAGGCTCGAAGGGATTTTAGGGGTGGGCGTAGATGGCTGGGCATTCTGCCGATCTGCCAATGTCGTGAATAGCGAGTGTAGTAGGTGAAGCATCCCTCGGCCGTCAAGGAGGGCGTGCGGTGCCTGAACTAGTAACTGGCTTGGACCGCGTAAAAAGTGTAGCGTCACGTATAACTGGCTCTTGAAGCCGGAGAACAGGTCGTTCGCAGAAGCGTTATCGTGAACCTGGAAAGACCTCGATAACCATTCATCGATACTGTTACTACTGGTATCTCCGGCGACGACTATCTCACCTGCTGCGCGATCAATGACAGATGCGACACTCGGGAGGTTGAGGCGAGTTGCGATCCACGCCCGTCGAATCTCCTGCGCAATGTCGACATCGTCTTTTCCATGATACGATAACGCGACACAACACCCGACCATCCAATGTACTGGTTGGCCCTCAGGGGAAGCCAGCGCAAGATAGAACGCCTCCATGCCGCCCAACCTGCGCCGCCACACGCCGTTCTCCTCCGCCCAAGAGACTGTAGCCGACATGATCACAATTTGTCACGTAAAGTTAATAATATCTCCCAACAAGCTATTACCACAAGAAATAAAAGACTATCTACCTCTAGGTATGTATGATCTTCAATGCACTCCAAGTTGCAGAGTCTACGTAGCATGAGAGAGCTAAGGCGACGTCTAGTAAGCCCCTAAAGTTGAACTATTCGCTGTTCGGGCAGTTCTGACGTGAAAGTGCCCGAAAGCATCGAAATGATCAAAACTTCCGATATCTGCCCTCTACCACGTGGTACGAATTTTTACAATATATTATACTCAGATAGATACAAGACGCCTATTTGTACGTACGCATTCTCAGGGGTAAGAATTGCTAGTGTGCCATAACGATGCATGAATGCTATTAGTTCATGTAATTCGATAGATAGAATTTTAAGCCAGTGGTATATTTTATGAGCCGTCTACTCGAACTACAACTTTCTTCCCTCTGATTTGACCCTGTTGAAGCATCTCCAGCCCCCTAATGATGCCTTCCCATCCTCCCGGGACTTCCTGAACAGGATGACAGCGTAGACTCCCTTCATCAACAAGCTTCTGGACCTCCCGACACCACCTCGCCCCAAGCTCGAGCTTCGAGCGATCCTCGGGTCGGTAATACGGGGGGCTCAGCTTGACCTCTCTTCCCATGACTGAATAAGTCATGGGCATATCTACCTGGACTGCTTTTCGTGTCCGCCATTCGTCTGGAGCGAACTCGAGACAGGCGTACCTGGCCCCCGCGCGCCCGAGACTAGCGAAACAGCACCGCATCGACTCTGGTGAGGTGATGCAGTCAATTGCTGCCTTCAGGGAGCCTTTTGTCATGTCCCGAATAGTGTCTGCGCAGTTCGGAGACGAGTAAGGGGTGGTGCTCACAGCACCGTATTTTCTGACGAGGCCCGACGATGCTGGCGAGCATGTGGCGATGGGATCGTAGCCAGAGCTAGAGTAGTCTTGTTAGAGTGGCGTTTTAAGCCATGGGTCGGCCAGTTCCGAGCTTACTTAGAAAGAAGTTGGCAAGCCATCGTTCCAGTAGCCGTGGCGCCGCCGTAGACTAACACGGGAATGCGACTCCCGTCGGCTCTCGGAGCAGCAGGACGAGATGGTGTCCCGGTGAGCTTGAGAGAGTCCTCCATACATAGCGCGACTGTGGCCCAACCAACTCCTCCCAGTGCCGCTCCTTCTGCATCGCTCCAACTGTCCGGCACACGAACAAGCAGCCCTGAATCCTGGACTAGATATTCAGCGAAGGCTCCCGATCCCGGGTTCCCTGGGTTGGAGCCGTGCATGGGCCCGCATACGCGGGTTCCGACGGGATATTGATCTCCGGCCTTAGGACCGGCGGCGACGATCGTACCCATAAAGTCGCACCCTAAAATTGCACCTGGTACGGGATGATGTTCCGGCATCTTGTAATCGGTCGGGTTCAGCGCAACGGCCGAGACTTTGACCAGCACGTGGTGAGGGTCCTCGATACTGGGAACGGCATGCGCCCACGACACCACCGGGGGGCCTTTGCCGTCGGCCGGTTGTACGAGACATTTCATCCTCTGCTCTGGCGCCATTGTCAATATCGCAAGGGGTTGGACTTGCTGAACTCCCCCGACGTTGCTCACGACTTGCCTTGCTCTCATTTAATGCAGATCCTACCACCCCGTCGCATGAGGTACACTAGGTGTCTCGGCCTCAGCTTCGGACGTGGCGGTCGGATGTAAGCGATTCGGCGACTTATTCAAAAAGTTGCTAACGAAAAGGTGTCCGACTAAAGAGATAGCATCCGAATGCCATTCCATTCGGATCTAGTTCGGACGCACACGACGTCCGATTGGACCTCCCGGAATTATTCTCGTTTCAGCCTTTGTATGCTAAGTGGCGGCCGACAATGCAAAATTTCGCGATGTCTATGCCCGGTGGTGTCTTTAGTTAGGGGGTCACCCTTATCGTGTAAGCAGAATAGTAACATTTGACAAACGTTACTTAATTGTCAATATAACACAAGTCGACTTTACCTTCGACTCGCACCTTTTGGAGGTGTATTTCCTAGAATTCAATCAGGCCGTACGTTCCATTCCTGGACCAGAATTCACCATGATTCCTTCCAACAGCACCGCAAGCGCCTTCAGTGATGTCGCCATCTCTTCTCGTCACCTGTGGGCAACAACTGCGGGCTACGGGGCGCTTGCGTTGGTATTCATGTTTGCCCTGGACTTTGGATCGAAGAGCTATCGCGACCGTAGACTCCGCAAATTCGGCTCGCCGCCCCCGATTGTTCCATACAAGGCTCCTCTAGGTTGGTGGTCCATCGCCATCGCACAATGTGATATGAGGCATCTGATTTTTAGTAGGACTTGATCTAGCACTGTACTCTCTGTTCACATTCTTTCGGTACACCTTTTTCGAGTTGGTCTGTGGCTGGCTCGATGCTACACCCGGCCGCACTGTTGAGCTGCGGATGTTCGGTACTGGTTTGATCTTCACTGATGCACCCGAGAACATCAAGGACATTATGTCAACTCGCGTATGTGTATTTGATTCCAAATTAATATAATTGGGTATGTTCGGATTACTGACCTTAGTCGTATAGTGGACAAGCTTCGGTAGAGGTGAGGTGACAAGGCGAATTTGGGGAGATATGCTTGGTGACAGCCAAATCTTCGTCGGTAAGCTCTTGTTATCTCGGCACCTCGAATGATTTTTGTTATAAGGGGTCTGACTTATTCTGAAAGTGGATGGTGAACTCTGGCATCAAAGCAAAGATCGCATCAAGAGCCATGTAAGTGGAGTCACCACCTCGCCCATAACAACGTACCTAGGCAATATAGCAGTTGGATCATAATTGCTGATTAGATGTTTACCACACAGGTCGGCAAACTTCGTGCTGATGACCTGGAGATCACAGAGAAACATGCTCGCCAACTGTTCAACCGGTTTTCTACCGATGTCCCTGTCGAGGTCTATGATCTGGTTGATAGATACCAGCTCGACGTCGTAACTGATGTGTTTTTTGGCGAGTCAGCCGAGTCATTGACTTCCGAGCCGCCGTTTAGAGGCCCGATGGATACACTCCATCCTATCAATACGGCGCGCATGCTCTTTGGGTGGGACTGCCTTCGACAAGCCCTCCGAGCGAACGCTAGGCTAATTTAACTCCAGCAAACTCGCATACTACGTCAAAGACAAATATATTGCACCCGAAGCGCTAAGACAACTAGACGCATACACGACTGGCGTGGCGGATCGAGCCTTTGCGAGAGATCTCTCACAGAAGTCTCCCAAAGACTACAATATGCTAGAGGATCTGGTGAGCCAGAAGAAAACATACAAGGCATGTGTAACGAGAGTGAATCGCGAACCCCGATCGTGTACTTACGGAATAACTACAGGACCTTAAGGACTCGATGATGTCCATCATGCTTGGCGGCAAGGTGCGTCACCATTCTACCCAGTCTTCTCTCGCTGTTTAAACTGAGGCTAAGTACTTCTAGGACCCTTCTGCAATCCTTATCACATGGGCCATTTTCTTGATGGCCAAGAACCCAGAAGTGATGAAAAAGATGCAAGCTCAGGTAGCGATCGTGTAAGTGCCTAGCTAAGCCTAGTTTAGTGCGGTATACGATTGAGAGTTTTGGTTTTCTCACAATGCCTCCGTTACTAGATGCGGCGATAATCTACCAACGGCGAGCGATCTAAAGGATTTGACTTATATTCGATATGTCATCAACGAGACATTCCGATTATACCATCCCTGTAAGTCGACACGAGCCATGCTACCAGGTCAATCTCTAACTATCGTAGTGGGACTAAACGTCAGAATGGCTCTTGAGAACACGACACTATCAACTGGGGGCGGCAAGGCTGGCAAAGAGCCTGTGGCAGTTCCCAAAGATACGACGATTAGTGAGTAGAGAATCTGAGACACTCACTCCTCAACGAGTTCCTGTAGCGCTACTAAACAGGATGACAGTCTATTCTCTAGGCGGCATGCAGCGTCGCAAGGACATCTGGGGCGACGATGCTCTCGAGTGGAGACCTGATCGTTGGGAGGGGGCCGACGTTGACCGCTGGCATTTCATTCCATACAACCAGTACGTTCTTCTCAATACCTCCTACGGGGAATTGTCCCTCATGCTAGTGAATTGCGACTGATGTTTTCGCTAGTGGACCTCGTCATTGCCTCGGTCGCTTTTTCGGCCAGCAGCAGATGGAGTACATCCTAGCCAGAATCTGTCAGGAATATGAAGCGATTCAAGTTCCAGACGGGCAGCCTGAACAACAGATTAGAGTTGAGCTCAACCTCAAAATGGCACATCCCTGCATGTGTAGATTTGTGACAAAGAAGGGCGTTTAGACCTCGAGGTCTGGGATCTACGGCATGAGCCAGAGCTATTCGAAGCCAAAGTGATACGAAGAGGTAGATACAAGCACCTACCTAAATAACAATCCGCTCCGAAAACTTATTTTTGCGCACCCGTAGTATAAACCCACTAAAATTACACTTTTCCTACCGAACTCATACCATGCAACGCAACCAGGCTGTGCAATACTATTCCTTTTGAACGAACCGTCACGAAATTTGAGATAAGGACAGACCTTAGCTGCTCTGCTGCTCCATGTGGGTGGGTAAAAAGTTGTAACTCGCGTAATCGGCATGGACGAAAGCCCTGTCGACGATTGGAACGGACTCCAACACATAGCCCAAACTTTCACAAAGATCGTGAGAATCTCGAAGCGTCGTAGATGCGTCCAATATGATATCAACTTCGACGTTTAGCTTGTCACCAGCATGATAGGCCTGCAGACCCTGGATCTGTTTAATCGTCTTGGCGAAGCGCATCGCCAGATATAGTACTATTCAGGGTTAGGAGTTTATTACCAGTGGGCAACGAAGAAACTCACAAATATTTCGTTGGTCGGCGGTGGCAGAAAAACCGCACAGGTTTTTGATATGTTCCAAAGAGGTCTCAGACCAGTTAAAGATGACGACGATTGATAGAAGGAGACCACCTAGGGCATCTAGCCACCAAATCTTGGCATAAAACCCGACTGTGATTACTGTTAATGCTAATCGATGAGAAGATAATCCTTGTAATACGTACTTATAGGAAATAAGATAGATCCGGTATTAAAAATAACGTCTGTCATTGCGTCTGCCGCTCTGAACAAGTGTTAGTACCTGTACTCGATAACCACTGGGCTAAAAAAGACTCACAAGGCCTGAACATTGGAATTCTTAATTAGTCGACACCACAACCAGCAGAGTCCTTTGATGAGAACGGTAGTAAGCATGATACTAAGTGCCGGTATTCCCCTAAGAGCAAGTTAGCTTCGTCAGGCCCACGAGTGACTGCTTATTACTCACACTTCAACCAGCTCATGTTCAGGGGAGGCCAAGCGTTGCACCGACTCTAATGCCACTTGAGCGAATGACGTGATCATGATAACGGAGAAGACTAGAATTCCTAGGGGCTCTAGTCTGCGTCTTCCGACTGGATATTTGTATTGGTCTTGCCTCGAGATCAACCAGGTTGTCGTCCACACGATGATTGTTGATAGGAAATCAAGCACAGCATCCACCAAACTGGCTAGTACCGACATAGACGACACCGAAATAACCACGGCGATTTTACCCGCCAGCAGGATGAAATTGGCCGCAAAGTTAACATAAATTGCTATCGTCACGATCCGGTCGCTACTGTCCAGATCTTCGTCCTCTTCTAGCCAGGGAATCTCGGGCTTCGGACCCTCCCAATGCTCGTCTTCGTCGTTGTTATTAAACAGGGGCGTAGTCTCGGTAGCCCGGTAAATGTCCTTCGGGGTACGCTTGACCTTCTTTGACACCGGAAGGCTCTGGAGTTTCGGGTCCGAATCATCGTCGCTGTCTTCGCCGGCTATGAACCCCGTATTCTGAGGACTCTTAGAGCCCGATGGGCTATTATTAATACCCATCTCCTCAGCGGTGCTCTTACCGATACTCCTGGGCGTTGAATGCTCCTCGGAGATGGTGGCAGGGATGTTAATGTCCTTGAACGAACTGTGCGGTAGATTGTTGTATTCGTTGAGTAGGTCGTGAGGCAGACTACTGTCGAGCAGTCGATCGATGTAGAGGTATTGCTGCACCAAGTAGTTCGTACGCTCATAGTATTCGCGCAGAGGCTTTTTCATGGCCGCAAGCTGCTCTTCCGTCTTCCAATAGCGCGCCCATTTGTATAGGGGGTTCGAGTTACCGATGAGTCGCATGGAGCGCATGGGCGTGCTCTGAAGCAGCTGGCTTAGCCTCCGTTCTTCTATTTGAGGTCGGCGATGCTCGTCGTCGTCGGATTCGGAGCGCGGATAGCCCATAGGTTGCAGTAGGGCTGATTCTTCATCGTTCGGTACGGCGCCTCTCCAGGTGCTGCCGTAGTTGTGTAAAGAGCCATAAGAGCGGCTTTTGAGGAGATGCGTCAGGGTACTCGGGCCGCGTGGGGAGATCGGCGGAGGGCTCTCACCCTGTAGACCTAGAGGGGAGCCCTTGGGAAAAGAAGGGTGGCCGCGACGCGAATCGGCGCTGTTCATTCGAGAGATGGAATTGTCTAACGACATGTTTGGCGAGTAGAGAATGGAATATGGATGGGATGCGACGGCTTGCGTCGTCTTGAGCTAGACAGCTAGGACTAAAATAAGATGATTGGAGAAGAGAATCAGAAGGGAAATGGACTACTGATATCGGCAGTGTACAAGAGAGAGAAAGAGACTGAAAGTTGAAATGGGTAGGAGATACACATAGGACGACGAGGTATTAAAAGGCTCGTAAGCTCCGACGCAAAGCATCGGCTGTCAGGCTGTCTGTGTTGAAAAAATTCCAATACTCAGTGTTTCTTGGGGCGTTTCTAGGGGGGCGTGTTTGAGAGCTGCAGCTTCGTAGCATTCTGAGCTTTGGGGAACCCTGCGGATGGGGCCCGACGTCGTTCACTGCGGCTAAAAATGCTACGTACTGTTACATCCACAGCACATGCTTAGACGGCTCCCTCGGATTTCAGGGTCTTGAGTGCCGATCCTACACTAGGAGGGGTATAGCTTGCCAAGAACTCCTCCTCTTAGCATCCGCATCACTCGCCTCAGGCACTGCAAGCGGGTGCTGCAAGTGGTGCTGCAAGTGTTGCTTTTAATCTCAAGTCTCCACCGCGATGAGGCCCGGTTTCGTTCAAGAAATGTTTCTCCCTCTTTCTTTTTCCCCCTTTTCTCGCAGGAGGATCATACATTGTGGCGTAAGCGTGTATTCTCTACTAGTCAATGTCCTCAAGGAACTATCACTATGTGTATGACTCCGCTCGCACTTGCAATATTTGTAAGGGGTATTAGGTATTCCATTGCAAAAGGCCTGGTATAAACATATGGGAAATCATCTAAGACGTGGGGAAATACTTCCTTCTAAGAAAATGGTGAATTGCAAGATGGAAGAGCAATTATACTTTTATCTTATTCTTTGATAAATGCCCAAAATAGGAGCGACTCAATATGAAGATAGATCGCTCAATTGGATATTCCTCAGCACAAGTTGTTTATCCAGTAAAATTCCATAATCGATCTTAGTTATATAACTCCCGGCTTATCGGGCTCGGAACGGGCCGATCGGTGATGGTCCGGGCCCGGAGTTCCTCCGGAGTAACTGTCAACGACATATTATCGGAGGTATTAGAATAATCGCATTTCACACTGTTAAAATAATACTGGCTCTGATAGCTTAACATCTTCAATTTTCTAGACATCCCGGCTTCATTATTACTAGGATTCTTTTCTGGCGCCCTTGTTCATATATCGCTCTTTCGAAAGTAGCCATCTAGCTACTTACAGATTCTTCTTAGATAGCACAATAAGTCTGCACTATGATCTTTAACCTGGCTTAGAGTCGGCGACATAGGCGTCTTTATCGAGTGGCTACTATTCGGGATGACAAGCAAGGCTACATGCGTACATTGTACTATTAGAAAATGGGAAGCCTGGCAAGAGTTGCATATCACTGAACTCGCAAAGAATTTATCGCTTTACGCATAGCTGGGTTGCTTGTATGATTGGATAGCTCTTTATGCCACGCAGACCCGTTTATAGGTGTATCTCCTAGGGGATCGTAGAGCCCCGGAGGATTCCCTGCGCACCGATTCCATTAAGGAAAAATAAACCATGCATTAAATTTTGCTGGCTTTCACGCCGAATAAACCAAAGTAGCCTATTTAAGATACCCAAGCATGTCGTTTCTACCTAAGCATTATCGTACGTGGGTAGGCAGATATTCATAATATACGCCTCCTGCATAGACCTAAGACCCAATGGCAACTCGTATGACCCGCATTCCCCAAGGACATACTGCAGCGTTATCAAGTCAACGGAGGCCGAAACAGCGCGAGCAGTTTTTTATGGTTTCTGCAATGGTATTGGCGGGGGAAGGAGTCTTAACCACCCGATGATTTGCAATATTTTCCGATTTACTCCCGAACAAAAGCGGTCTGAATTGGTAACCGAGACTGCAAGACCCTCATGTGGTGTTTGGTCCTTTGGCGCAGATAAAAGCTGACTATTCCCTCCATTATTCAAGATACAAATTTTCATCGTTATTCCAACACCTGCAAGTCCCAAGCGCGAAACTACCCAAACACTACCAACATGCCCGTTGCAAGCCAACCAGTCACTATTTCCGGGATACCGGCAACTAAGAATGTTATCATCGATGGGGTGCTTCGGTTTCCACCCACAGGTCTAAAGGCTTTGGTTATTGGAGCTGGAATTGGCGGAATGATGGCGGCTTTGGAGTGCTGGAGGAAAGGTATCGATGTTGAAATCATTGAGAAAGCAACGGACCTCTCAACCCTTGGTAAGAATATTCCCGTCGTGTTCGCAATTTCGGGTTGCTAACTTAAGGCGAGTATTTAAGGTGATGTTGTCGTCGTCGGTCCCTCTGCAGTTGCAGTTTTCCATAATTATCCCACCATGCTAGCACGATACGCCGAGCTAGGACACGACGTAGAGCTTACCTTCGCCTCCAAGGACGGCACGCCGACAATGCCATCGGTAGAGTGGGAGTGGAACAGAGAGGGAGCCTCCCAGCACGGCGCCTATCCACTTCGAATCAACTCAATGCTTGGCCGCAACGCCCTGGCAGATATGCTCTCGGACCAGTGCAAGAGGCTTGGTATTCCCATCACCTTTGGTGTCACGATTGATAAGTACGAGGAAGATATAACCAAAGGGGTTGCAACAGCTATTTCTCTAGATGGGCGATGCTTTGACGCCGACGTGATCATTGCTGCGGACGGGATTGGAACCAAGTCCCAGTGAGTAAATTTTCCCTTGGTATATATTTTGGGCACCGCCTATATTAGCTACCTTGCTCTCTTTCACCTCTCTGGTCCCTTTTTTACAACAAGAGGCAATAGTTTTGCTTCCAGAAGTATTCGTACGGCTAATCGAGAATAACATCAGCGCTCTCACCCTAGGACACCCCGTACGAGCTGTCAAGACCAAGTATGTTGTTTACAGGACAATGTACCCTACAGACCGTCTGAAAGGCGCGTCTATGGCGGAAGATATCATCAGCCGCCTAGATAGGCCCTACTTAACCTTCTTGAGAGCCCTTGCGGGCCATTGCGTTCTCGCATTGACAAGAGATTTCGTAGTCATCAATTTGACAACTGAGGTAAGTCAAATTCATACGCGCCGGGTATTACACTAGGCCCCTCAAATAGCTTGCTAATACAATACTATAGGAGGACGCCACTACAGCAACAGAGAATTGGTCATCAACGGTCTCCAACGAGAAAGTTCTGTCATCGCTACCGGAGCCCGAAAATTGGTAAACCGCCACTTTTATTGTATCTCTACTATCTCCGCCACTAGTTGAACGTTGAACTAAATGCGAGATAATCTAGGAGCCCTCTTCTAGATGAGATCATCCGTCACGCACCCGAACATAGTATGGTTCGGTGGCCATTGGTCTTTCGTGACCCTCAACCACGCTGGACATCACCGCACGGCCGTGTCGTTCAGCTGGGTGACGCTGCCCATAGCTTCCTACCGACTTCGGGAAACGGCGCCACTCAGGCCCTTGAAGATGCTGCTTCTCTAGGGGAATGTCTTCGCCTCGGAGCTAAGGCAGATGTGGGGATTGCTACTAAGGTGCATGAGTTGTTACGGTAAGCTTTCCCCATCCTCTTTCCAGACTTCCCCTTAGTACATCGAGCTTAATACCTTCCCTTTGTTTGCTATATTCTCGTCTGTATACCTGCTGTATCCCCGTCTACTTACCTGCTGTATCCTCGTCTGTTTACCTGCTGTTGCTGCAACTACCTTTTTGATATCATACATCGCTATCACGTGGGTTAGAATCTAGGGAAACAACTGCTCATCCGCATTATCCCTTTAGATACCAGCGAGTTTCGCTCATCCAGCATACCGGTTTCGTCAACGCCCAGGACCTCCACCGTGATGCTAACGGTACGGAACCCGCTCGCAAAGGGTTGCCATTTGTGATGGGCAGGTAAGGATCAGTGAATTGTCCGAGTTAATACGTAGGAAGTTGGGATTAACTGTGAATTTAGTTGGATCTGGGGTCATCATCCAGAGAAGTACGCAACCGATAACTTCGCTCAGGCACGGGCCCATCTGGAAGACGGAAGTCCTTTTAAGAATACTAACCTTCCTATTGGCCACAAGTGGAAAGACTGGACGATGGAGGAAGAGATCTCCAAGCAAAAGGCTGGGATTATTACTATCGACGAGCTCAAGAATAACGGTGATTGGAGCATTAACTGAAGGTGATACTCCATGTTATCACAGATTCTAGATATAGTAGTCTAAGGTTGTTCGTACCACTCTCGCTTAAGGGGTAGTAAACCATTAGTACAAAACAAAACTTATCACCACGTCTCCTTGACTTTAGCTTAACATGAATGTCAATACTGTCTACATCCAGATTTGGTCCGACTGGTCTGCCTTTCTGTTGCCATATCTTAGAAACCTAAGGCTAAGAACACGAAACTAAGACACGTCGAAATCGATCTATACTTCGTGAGGCTTGAAGACAGCACATTATCCAGGTAATCACAAACGGCATTGTTGAAGATCCATGCGAGTGTTTTTTGTGGTGAATATATGGCTCTAAGGGCTAGTTGACAGCGGCAAGCCGGTAGACATGACGATGCGAGTCTTGAGGATGTATTCCACCTTCGAGATCTGGCTCCGCCAAGGTACATCTATACTACAATGCCGTCGACCCACTAGCTGTCCGGCTGTCTTTGACTTCAACACAACCTGACGATGCGAGCGCAACCGCCCTGACAACACAACCCGACGACATAAGCGTAACTGCCCTTACTGCGCGCGGGTCTAACCAATTTACAAATATCCCACGACCCAGCCTTCTAAGACTCTTCTCTCTCTCACAATCCTCAGGGCACCCAAAAACGTTTTCGAAAGCCGAATCTTTTGCACGACGACAATTCGTAGCTACGCAGCAATTTGATTTGATTCATTACGCGGTACCTACCTACCTAGATATTCTTACATACCTCCATCCATTCAAGACGGCTAACAGGAAGCAGAAGATGACCAACCTAGACGACTTCCTGGCTGGGTTGAGATTCCCCGACCTCGATCGTGTTGCCCGTGCCGCTTCCCTTAACGAAGGCAATGTCAACCAGGCCGAGACAGTTGTCCAAGGCCTTGTAAACGCTGAAAGAGCGTTCCGTGACAGTAGTGCTGCTGTCAGCTACGCATCGGAGGAAGAGACCCTCCAACTACACCAGCTAGTATCACGGATTGCTTCGAGAGCTCCCGCGGACGATACCGACGACGACGATAGCAACGCCGACGGTGCCAATTCTAACGATACTAACGCCGACGATGCTAATGCTCACGATGCCAACGCTCCCGTGGCAGACGACGGCAACATCGACCTACCCAACGATGGCGTGCCGCTGAGCGTGTTGCGCATGGTCGAGCCACCGGCCAACTTCGAAGTATGTTATAATATAACCATGTTCCTATTTAGAGCAAATAGAAAGCTAACATAGGCAGGAACGTTGGTATTGTCCGATTTGCCAAGATCCGATCAAACAAGCTAAGCGGTGGTGGCGCCATTTGGGCACTCACGTTCGGGAGTGCGCCTGGCCCGGCTGTAACGCCGGGCCGTTCAACAGCGGCCTAGCCACTGGTCGCCACATCTGGGCGGACCACTTTGGTGGTCGAGCTTCTACCGGGAACTGCAGTTGGGAGGGTTGTGGTCAAGCGGGTTTTTCCCGAGAAGATGAAGGCCTACACCACGTAATTCGGCATTGCCTTCATAACCATTTCTGAGACCGAGGTACGCGATTAGAAAGCTTCCCTTTCATTTCAGCCCATAAAACTACCGTGTCAATAGACTCTAGCTTGAGCTAACATCTCCCTCCTAGTCAGTTCACTTTCCTTTCCGATGATCGAGTCAGGCAGCTCGCCGAAGCATTGGCAAACGAAAGTATTCAGGTTATAATAATGGATGTAATAACGGACGATTAGGTAGTAAAGAGATACCCTCAGGTCCCTTTTTTTCCGTATTATATTTGGTTCGGGGAAAGGAAATGTTCGTAAAGTAATCAACCTGAAGGCCTCAACTTTTACTTTTTCAGGAGTCACGGAGGAGATTCTGCTACTATAGACAGGTGACTGAGTATTTCTCCAGATTACCTATCTAATCCTATAGCAGTACCTTTAGAGCAGTATATCCAACGAAGCCTCACCCTACGAAAACCTGCCTAGGAAGTTTGTCCGGGAGGTGCTCCTACACTCGGACACCCGGGGGGGGGGGTACCACCTTGTTGTAAGCCTCCTTTACAAGGAAGCCCATCAACAACTTTCCCGTTTGTTTGTTTTGATTTTTAACGCCAGGGACCGCTATTCTACTACCACCAAGGTCGAACAGCTATCCCAAACCTCCCTGGGGATATAAGGGCGTGCTAAGCTAGGATTTATAGTACAATGAAGCCATCGCCAGACCCATTAAGCAAATCGAAATAAGTGTCACGTATAAACGCGTTTCGCATCGTATACTTCCCACCGCCGGTTGTAAAGAACCTTCGATTAATAATTGTATATAATAATAAGGTCACTGCCATTTGGCGCTTTATCATCCGTTCAGGCTTTGGACGGCGAATTGTAATACGTAGTTAGATCCCTCTCTTATTCCATCTCCTCGTCCATCCTCCCAGCGACCGCCACTCCTTCCTTAGCCATTGTTCGCTACTCAATCTTAGAATTATATCGCTTATAGGCGGCATAGCCTCGAGTACCCTGTGGTCTTGTCCAGGCAAGCAAGAGCCGCCAGAGAAAAAGATCCGTGGTTTTGCTGGACAAACACAAAAGCCGCCGGAAGGTTCTGCCGTATCGCTCACCCGATCGGTTAGATGGTCACGCGAAGATTGATCGTTATAGGTGTTCGTGAAGGTATTGATAATCAACTGCTCTCCCGTCGCTCTTCTAGGAGTATTATCGGACAAAGTATACCCAAGGGTAGCACACGGCAGCGTGAAAGAGGGATAGATCCATTCCACCAAATCTGGCCGCTTTGCCTATCATATACTAATATTTTTGTTATTAATCAATTCGTTGATTTTTATCGCTCGATTCGTATTCGTCGTGGTGATCGTTGTTGTAGCATATAACCCGTGTCTTCGCAACCGTATTCGTTATCTTCGTCTGCAGAAAACCCGATAAAAGGTGAATATCGTCTCTCGATTCGGTCACTAATTTTGTCTTCTAGGGCATACGCTAGGGGTCTGGATGGTGCTCGGTTCCTTGGTAGGCAAAAGCTAGCCATCACTGATGAGGCAGTTATCGTGGGACTCGACAGCGACCTCAAACGAGGTGAAATTCGTAAGGCCAAGTCGGTTACGGCAGGTTCGAATTGGATTCAGAGGCGGCAGCGATGGTGATGACATACTGTAATAGCTTGACGACGTACTCAGGTCATGGGATGTGCGTAAAGGGAGTTCGTCTTGGGACTCGGATGAATAAGATTGTTCATTGTTGAGAAATACTCATTGTTGTTGTAGAAGTAGGTAGTAGTAGTAGTAGAAGTAGTAGTAGTAGAAGTAGTAGTAGTAGAAGTAGTAGCAGTAGAAGTACCTAGTAGTAGTTATTAACCGCCGGGGGGACCGCCGCTACTCCGAAGAGTCGAACACTATCCCATAGCCTCCCCGAGGGCATAGAGGGCGTGCTAAGCTAGGAGATCTACCAGTAGATATTTAAAACAAGCTTTTCACAACCTCTGTTCTGATGCCATGGTGCCTAACATATTGGTAGCTTTACTGCCGCCAGACCCTCGGACCACAATACAATACCCGTTGCGCTATACTAGTAGGTGGCTGTTTTACACTCTATCGAATGTACTAGCATTAAGCAGCAACTGCATCCCATCGCGAAGGAAACTAAGTATGGAGATGGCTTCATGCCATCGGCGAATGCCCTCCTTCGGCTGAGCTAACCGAGACCTAATCAGTTGCGTCAAATCGGAGACCAAATCAAACAGCAATACCATCATCAGCATCATCAACGAGCTATCGTTAAGAAACAACGTTACTATCGTCAATCAATCCGACAATCAGTTGCACCACCAGCACTGCCAAGCGATGGCCTACTTGCGATCGTACCATATATCGCCAATCAGTTGTCAAAACCGGCACTGCCGACCCCATGTGGGATTTTGGATGCAATACCAATTGGATTGCTTGAGAAACCCTTCAGAGCCTCTAGGAGACCTGATTATGGGAAGATTTTAGGGTTGCATCCAAACTGGGGATTACCCCACAATGGATTGATCACTTACCAGATCTTATATTGATAGCCGGTTAGCTGGTTATTATCATTATATATTATTAGATATTTTAACGTAATATATTTATAAATTTATAATTTTATTATAATTTATTTATTAATAAAAATTAAATAATTTTAAATTAAAATTTAATAATTTATAATAAAATTTTTATAATTTTTAAAAATATAAAATAAATAATTTTAAAATATTTTAAATTTTTTTTAATTAATAAAAATAAATTTAATTTTAAAAAATTATTGATTTTCGTAATTAATATTTTATAAAAATTATTAAAAATTATTATAAATTTTTTTATAAAAATAATAAAAAAATAATATATTAATCGCCGATATAATTTATTAATTTTATATTTTAAAAATATTTAAATTTAAATATAATAATATATCGCTTATAAATATAATAAATAAAATTTTTATTAAGAAATTTTATAATATAAATTAAAAAATAATAATAAAATAAAATATTATTTATATTTAAAATAATTATAATTAAATTTA
>JAOXNQ010004780.1:0-24908 GCA_028571165.1 Hypoxylon perforatum
CCGGAGACGAGCCGCACGGCCAAGGGGTTCTACGAGCGGCTCGCGCGCAAGTACGGCGGGCTTGCGGTGCTGCCGGTCGAGAGGTGGGGCGCCGTCGACGCAAAGAAGGAGAAGGAGCTGACGTATTCGGGGCCGGCGGCTTGGAGCCTGCACGTCGAGAAGGAGACTGTGAAGCGCGACCTCATCGTGCCGGCCAAGGAGCGCTGGGGATGGGTCGTGCGCGCGGAGGAGATCGTCGCGTGAGCGGCAGGAGTGGCTTGATGGCTGTTTTACTAATGATGGGAGGGTTCGGGGTATGAGGGTGTAAGATGGTTTCTTTTGTTTGGGAAAAGTGACTGCTTAGGTACGGAGTTGCCTAGGGACCTACCTCCTAAGCTACCTAATGAAGATATGTCGGCTTGGGCATGTTGTCGCGGAGGATATACTCTCATATCACACGTCAAGATTCTATTTTTCTTTGTTTTCCTACTGGACATACTTGTCCCCCTTTTCCTTACTTCTCAATAATGAGGATTGATTCCTTCATGTACTACCGGCTACTCAAAATTTCTTTCAGTCTTGGTTTGTCAATTTGATCTACTGCTTCCAGCTACCTACTTCCTCCCGCCTGCATTGCCGTGACTGACCAAGATCTTTATCATCGTATTGGTGTTTTATGGAATATGAATAGAACCCCTCAAACCTAAGGAACTTGCAAGGATCTTCTATGCTATCCTTCTGCCTCCTTTCTCGGATTTACAAGGCTCGATCAGCCTTAGACAGGTAGTATCCTACTACGTGATGAATATTCCCCCGATTGCCGGCATACGGAGGGCGCGTATTGTGGAGGTATGATCCAGATCCGGGTGCAGTTAAGAGGCAGGGGGCAGACGGGAAATGAGATAAGGGGGAATGCCTAGCACCTAAATCCGGCGGCACGGAACGGGGGTCCCCGGAGGTGTAGGAACTGGAACCCAATCAGCCAACTGCCGCACTGCTGAATACAGTATTCTCATAATAAAACCCGATTGCTTGATGCTTACCCAACTGGGCTGGGCGGCAAATTTATTCCCAATACGGACGAGAGTTCTGTAGCTAAGCCGCAGCACCCGCGTATTATCGGTGTCGTCGTCGTCCATGGTTCGGTGTGGCAGGTGAGTGGTCCTAATGATCTAGAAACCATTCCCGTAATTACAATGCTCTGGGTGAATGCAAGATAGATAATCCAAGCGCCGAATATTCTGCCGGTGATCGCGGCATAAGCGAGTGCGCATTGCGACCGTCATCCAGCGTTGTGTATAAGGGAGACGGCGGCCGCCTGTCTTTGGGCGTCTCCACCAACCTCCGGACCGTACCAACAACCAGCTTCCACATCGATCTCAACATCGATATTGTCAAGATGAAGGGATTTTCTCTAGCTGCCGCCCTTGCGCTCGCCGGGTCTACCCAGGCTTACCTCCGATTCGGATGTGCTACTCTAAGCGTCCAGAGACTTGACCCCCTGGTCGAGCCTGGCGCAATCCCCAGTGCTCATCTCCACCAGATCATCGGTGGAAATGGCTTCAACGCGACCATGGACCCCACTACGGATGTTGCCCAGAGAGCTACTTGCACCACCTGCAGCTTCTCGGAGGACTTCTCCAACTACTGGACTGCCGTTCTGTACTTCAAGGCCCGCAACGGGACCTACAAGCGCGTCCCGCAGTACCCGAACGCCCTTCTCGGCGACCTTAAGGGCGGCATGACTGTGTACTACCTCCAGCAGGACTTCAGCTCTAACGGAAACCAGAAGATCACAGCTTTCAAGCCCGTATGATATCTATCTCCTGTCGTATTTCTTTCAGCTTGCCTTGGACGGGGCATTACCCGGTCCTTGGCCTATAGAGCAGGTTAACAGTTGGCGACTAACTGTTTGTCAGGGTTTCCGCATGACTGTCGGTACTCCGCAAACCACTTCCGGCACCAACCCGGGTCTGCGTTACACTTGCCTCCAAGATGTCATGACGCGCTTCCCGGAGACCGCTGAGTTTCCCAAGCAGCCCTGGTACGTATCTCATCCAAAGCCCCTGAGCACTACCGAGCCAGCCTAAACTGTCTCGAAATGTTCTCTTGTCATGGTACATATACACTAACTAGCGGCATAGCCCCGCTGGCATTATGGCGATTCACCATTTCCCCGCGTTCGTGACTCCAGCCTGACTGTAACTGTCATCTACTAACCACCATGTCAGCTGCTGGGACGGCAAGAACCTCGACAGCCCGGACCACCAATCCCACATGTAAGCGCCTATCTCTGGGATCCGAAGTACCGAAGAGAAATTCTAACACACCAGTCAGGTATAACACTGGGTCGGGTGGCTTTGTCTCTGCAGGTGCCTGCCCGGCATCGCACCCTGTTCGCGTTCCCCAGCTCGCATTCGAGACTATGTGGGATACCCGCCCGTTCAACGACAAGTCCCTCTGGCCTGCGGATGGCTCGCAGCCGTTTGTCTGGAGTTACGAGGACAGCAAGGGATACGGCACGCACGGCGACGTAAGTATAGGCAGCATGTCATGTCGACATCCTTTTCTTATCCTCTAAAGTCCTTAAGCATCGCGTGGTGAACACTTGCTTGAAGCTTTATTAGATCCTTGACTACTCTGGGAAAAATTACTAACACGTGTTTGCTATACGCAGTATGTATTCGGCTGGAAGGGCGATGCTCTCCAGCGTGCCATGGACTCCAAGTCCCTGCTCAGCAACGGTCTCGCCACTCAAACTGTTGCTCAGTCCAACGCGTGCACTATCAAGAACACGGTCAACGAAGACATCGATAGCTGTAAGTATTCTTTGCGATTCTCTCCTAAGTTTTTGTAACTAATTTTTCTTTGCAGGGCTTACGACCCTTCCGGGCAGGAGCATGTAGGTAGATATTTGAGAGCTAGTCGATATTGAAGTTTAGGAGCATAGAGGCTGGTCGATGTTGAAGTGGAAGAGAATAGGGGTTGACAGAATTATTACTTATTTTTTAGCACACTTACTCTTTCTTGAATGTGCACGCGGTATTGTTACCTATCCACACCTTCACACTAAACACTCGTTAATACGGCTCAATGAAAAAATTAAATCCAATACAGAGAGAGTGCGGTACAAGAGTCTTTTCCATAGGGACTTTTTCAGCTATCAGTCAGCTGCAATTAGCTGTGCTAACTGACAGCTCTCGGGTCAGCTGTCAGCGGGTATTAGGGGCTAAGAGCCACTAGCGCCCTACAATTTTAGCGATACACAGCCGCTAAGCTCCCTATAGAAATTCTTCATAGCGCCTTTAGCCGCTAATATATTTGTAGCGCATCTAACCCCTAGCTCCCCTATACTTATAGCGCACTTCCTGCCGACAGCTATCGAGCTGCCAGCCCATGTTGAAAAGACTTTTGGTAGCGCGCCCCGTATCTTAGAGAAAAATACCTAGGTATTTTACATTCCTACCACTCTATAGTCTCTATTAATACCTTTGTACGTACTCATAATCATTTATTTCAAACCACTATCCAAAGCAATCTCGAGGAGAATCCAGTCGAATTTATAATAGCCATAGAACTTTGATATGAGACTGCAAGTCGTAAGGGGGGAAATAACACATTCCATCCCGTTACATTTCTCTATTAGACCCCAACAACGCAACACCATCTCAATTTAAGCCACGTAGTTAATGAAACTCAAACTGTTCTGGATCGATCGTAACTGGGTCAAACGTGCAAATCTGTCCATCCTCACTTTTGGAGCACTCTCGTTGCGGAGAGGCCGATCCTGTGGCATTGAAGACAACCCTAGCGCGAAAGAGGTCAATTTTATTTCCTATTTAGGGTTCCTTCGTGACATAAAGGTAGAAGACGAAGTTTTGTCGAGTAGGAAGGCCATGTGAACACTTACTCTCGCCCATTGGCCTTGTCCAAGCATAGCCAGTCCTCGTGTATTTCGAGCTTGTTAGCTCCATAGTCGTATCTGAATTCACACTTCAGAATACGATAGCCATAAATATTCGTACAGTCATTCCAAACACTAGCCGACGGTGCTCCTGGAGTGTCGGATATGTTGATCTGCTTTGTCTTCATTTCGAGATATTCGTCAAGCGTGTGCAGATAAAATGAAATCGTCGCCTGTGACTCATCCCCATCGCCTTTCCCTCTTACGGAAGTGTCCCCACTCGTAATGTTCAACTTCGCTTCTTCAATCATGAAGTAGGGGGCAACAATAGAGTTGACGGTACAGCCACCAGTAGTAGGATACGGATCCTGAATAGCGAATGGTGGCATTTCCTCCCGTGAGACCACTTCACCGGCGAGAAGAACGCTTGCGTTAGTGCATGAGGTTCGTATGTCTATGCCGTCATCCGGCAAACCTGCGTCATAACTTGTGCAACTTAATGGCAGGTGTGCGGTTGAGACCCCAGTAATGGCGAAGCTAGAGTCTCAATCAGGAATCTCTCGCGATCTTTTCTTACAGATGGATTGTTGCTCACGTTTTCAGTGACTTGGGCTCCTCGCAGTACCACGTCTGTTCCAAGGTGATTTCGTACGTTATCTCGTCGAACATGAAATTGGTCCATAATTGTCCAGGACCTGCCGGCTCCTGCCCCGAGGCTGCGCGTATCAAGAATGTTTGTCAGTCACACGTTTCCGATGCTTGTATTCCCAGCATCGGCGGGAAGCGGAGTCAGACAATAAGGACGTAACCTTTTTATACATACAATATGCATTCCTCCAGCACTGGCCCTTTCTCTTCGTTTCAGGTTCGAAAGCATCCAAGGCGAAAATAATTCTGCACTGCGCGATGTCTTCAGACAGTTTGTTTGTAATATCCATAGTCATGCCACGTCCTTTTTGAGGACCAGCCCACATGTTCCCGATCGTGTTATTATAGTACTCAATGTTCTTTAGCTCCCATGATGGAGGCTCCGTTAGTGCACGGCAGGTCGGTGTGCTACTTGATGCGGCACGGTTAGCGGGTGGTGACATCTCCAGCTGGACGGGCTCAGTCAAGGCGCCCCTGACAAGATCCACGTCCTGAGCCGAGGAACAGATCTGTGCGTCATCTTCGGACGCGCAATCTAGCGATATTGTTGCATTGCCTTCGGCCTTGAAAAAGATTCTGGAGATTCGTCAGCATCCAACTTGTCTATGGGAATACGGGTATACAGGGACCCTCACATTTTCGGTTCACCCTTCAGTGTTTTCTTGTCCTGACACGTCCAGGCATCTTGGACGGTGACTCCAACGACATTTTCGCCGACTTCTACGGCCACCTCAAGGTCGCTGTTGTTTCCCCCTGTACACTTGCCATTTTCCTGGCAGATGATCGAGGAGGATAATTCGGTTACTCGATTGGTTAAGGTAAATGACACCATATCACCACTCGAGAGCTCGCTGATCACCCAACTAGGAATGGTAAAAGATTTATCGGTGCATGCATCAACAGGCCACAGGGATGTTGGCGGCTTCTCAGCCGCCGAGATGCCCGTTACCACAGCGAGAATCAGGCACAAGGTATGCGAAAACAAATACGCCATCGTGTCTTTAAAATGTCAACGAAAATCAATGGATGCGACGACCTTAGTATAGGCTTAAAGCACATCTTTAAACTTCTATTTATAGGTGCAGTAGGTAAAATTGCAGATGCACAATTTATCCGGTAGGTTAGCTGGAGCCGAATACGGGTCACACGACGGAGTCGCTGCTACCGTAGCTATAAAAGAACCTCGAAGACTGTTTTATTTCTAGTAATATCTTTCCAATTTCCTGACTTCGTAGGTATTGCGATTTCAAATGATACGCGCCTAGTATTTCAAGCTCAACAGTTGCCCCTGACAGTCCAGCGCAAGAATACTGCTTAGTAATCAAGATAGTGCTTAGTAATTTAGGTGCAAGATCGAATCTGTTGAGTAGCTGGAATCTAGATGAGGATTGAGAGTCCTTAAAAGAAAATGGGAAAATATCTTAGGATCCACTGAATCTCTTTGAACTCCTGATCCACCTGTATAGGCAGTTTGTTTGGACCTGACATCTTGGTAGGTAACCTAGGTATATCTTCAATTCCCTTGATGGCCCTGCTCGATCTTCAAACCAGTTTAAAGTAAAGAAAATTCGCGAAACCTCCCAGGCCTTTGATCCTAATAAAACGCCCATCGGAATCAACACTGAACTGGTTACTGGCCAGCTTTTCTGCTTCTGCTTCGCTGATATGAAACAACATTTCACCATCCATGACACCGTGAACATAACAGTCGCCAACTACTTGGCACTGCAACGGTAAGTTATCGTTCTGGTCTGGACATGGTCTAAAAACGAATGGGGTATGGAATCCTTCCAGCAACACTACCAGATCGTCGGCCATGGCATTCCATGGTATGGTTGCTAAAAGCTCACTCTTATCTGGATCAGTTGTCTTGTGGTCTTCAGCATCTCTGCCAGTACTGGAGCTGACATCTTCGGCCGTCTCGTCCTCGCACTCGGAACTAGGAGAAGTGCTCCACGAAAGTTCAGGAGCCCAGGACAAGGTGGCGAGCCGTCTTCCACGTTGAATTCTCTGCATCGCCGTTGCAAATGGGGTTAGACTGCTCTGTAGCCTCTCCTCCGTTTCTTCGTCAAAATCCATAAGCCAAGCCCATTGTCCAGTTTGATGGACGCGTGTTTCTGGTGCTGTGTGACTAGAAGTTAGTTATGTTGCCTCTATCCAAGTGATGGCTACCTTCTATTATAGATTCGGGCAAACAATTCAATACCCACGACTGAGGGAGTGGCAATATGGGCTCTCGGATACTCACGTGTGTCTTCTTCAGGTCCGCGATTATAAAACCGACGGAAGGCTGCATACGAATCGAGGAATTCCTGACCTGATATTTCAGCATTCGCCGAGCTTGCCTGTTCACCAGCACTCTCAGCTGAGCGTTGAAACACTGCAGTACTTTCAGATATGCCAGTCCTTCCTTCTTCCCTAAAGGTGTCTGCTGTCAGAGTCCTCGCTAATGCAACTTCCAAGCCTTCCTTAGCATAGCGCTCAAGATTGTGTCTCTGTACCAAGACAATATTACCATAGCTCAATATGGAGTTTCGAGCATCTTCGTCGATCAGTTTAGGCCATTCCTGATCAGCCAAAGAAAGTGGCACGGGCTCGTTCCACTTTCCTGAGTGAGAATAATATCGCCAAGCAGGACCAAGTTCGTCGAGTATTGCCAATATAGTACCTCGAACACGTAGACCCGGTTTTCCGCTGGTCTCAAACAATTCCATATTGGGTGAGGTGCTTCCGGTACAGTGGTACAAGGCTGCTTTGAGTTCCGATCGCGACTGCTTCGTCCAATCTGGTGCCCACGAGGGTAGGTCTTGCACAGTCTGATCAAGGCCTGATAGGTGAAGAGTATCTACACCGAATCCGGCGTCAATAAAGCCACGCGCTATGTCGATGTATAATGTAGTAGCGGTATTCTCTGGTGAGTAGTCGGCCACTATCGACCGTGATATCTCATCCTCGGCCATGCCAAGAAGAGCGTAAATCTTGTCGCGAGGGTCGGAAGCCAAGTTTATTTTAGATAATCTAAGAAGCTCAAGAAGATAAGGGACAAGCTTTCCTCGTTGGTTTCGTGATAGAGCGAAGGCATAATCTGGGCCTTGATTGTTCGGTGCATGGTCAGCTGCCTTTCGTCGTTCTCGCAAGGACTTGAATGATGTTATCGGGCTCAAATTCATCGCTTGCGTAAACCTGTCAGCTACCCATCCCAAACGTAGAATTTTAGGCAAACTGCTGCTCTTCGCCAATTCCCAGAATTCTAGAAGGTCATCGAGGTTCATGATCGCTTCGTCTACCATCATCAGGACCGTGTCAGGAAGCACAACCTCTTGAAGGATCCATGCGCGCGAATACCAGTCGAACAACCAAAAAATAGCTGCGTTTGCCCACATTTCTTTTCCTTCCTTGGTGGTAATGTCCGGAATGTGTTGTGCCCAGTCTAGGTCAGACATTGTGCCAGTACTGCTCTTCCAGATGCGAGTTAGGTGATTCATCACACTGATTGCCTTTTGTGGTGATCCAGACGACGCAGCTTCTTCCCTCATATACTGATGATTTTGGCAATCAATGCTGCAGTCAACGGCCTCGTTAAACTCACACTTAAACTTGTCATGTCCACTACCTGGGTGCGCGACGACTAATGTCGCTTTCCTGTATATGTCTCCCATTATCATCACTTGGTGGGCCCGTTCTGTTAAATTGCTCTGATCTATGCATATAGCATCGGCCCAAAGCCATCCAGATGGATATCGTCGAAAAGTTCCCAGGAGGGCGTGCAGCAGAGAGGCTCCCACTCCGATGCCTGCTCTGCCACACTTCACCTTTGCCTCAATATGCGGTGGACCCCATACATATGACAAAGCTAGAAAGGATGGTGCATCATCGAGGGCAAATGTCTGTATGTGTAGCTGTAGGACAAGTCCATGTTCGCAGACTAGCCCCAGTCTTAACAGTCGAATCTCCTTTGTCGTTACATCTAACGGTTCGTAGGAGAATGGCGCAATTTCAGTGTTGGTCGCAGAGGTAGCAAACTGTAAAGCCCACAGCGGCGGGGAGTTGAATACATCATCCAAGTCCTGGTACTCCGGGCCCAGGCGAGTTGGGTCAACCAGACCGTCAAAATGAGTTGTTATTCTATATGTTTCCTTCCCAGAACGCTTAACTTCATCATCGACTCTCACATGAACAATCATTTGTTCAGGTGGGACGCCAAATTGACGTGCCGCCAAGGCCGTGATAGCGCGTGGGTCCCCGGCAGACACTCCATCTCGGAGTATTTGGGTTGCAAGATCAGGGGCCAGCGGGGCCTCATCGAACAGATAGAATTCTTGCTGGTGTGATTCTGGCATTGGTCCAGCTCCTTAGTAAGCACGACAGGAGATACTGGATACTGTATTAGCGGCTGTCACTGTTTCTGATTTCTGAAGTATCATTGCTACCTTCACAAAAACACTTAACAGTTTGATATAACTTTGGAATGTGTCACCACTATCAAATGTATAAGTGTATAACTAGACTGACGACCCGGGTCATGGTAAAATGTTGTAAGCTGAAATACAATAGAGGCTGAGTCTTGCTAAGCCTTAATGAGCCCCGCTGAAACCTAAGTAATTGAATATGGGCTGTAGCCTACGTACTGCTAGTTGCATATAGATAGCCGTGCGCCAAACCGACGAACTAGAGCTACCTAAGAGGGCTTGGATGAAAAGAAAAACGTTAAGATGAAATTTATTATGATCATACAGATATGATTATAACCTATTTGAGTTGAGGGTGATATTGAAATTGTAAGAGGGAAGAATCATCCCCGCTGTAACTTACCATCGGCTAGAATTAGGCATCCGCATTATACGTAGGTATAGTGAGGCACTATGTATGTGTTATACCGGATATGGTATATAGCACCATTATACCCATAGTAAGCGTATATGGTAAGCGGTATAATGCACTTAAAGTTTATTGCGATCAGATTTTTTGTAAAAGCTAAGCTTTAATTAAATGACTGGTTAATTGCAATTGCTAGGGTGTTTATGTAATTGGCGAGGATATCAGTATATTTTGTATTCTGTTTCTTATAATATTAATATTACCTCTTGATCAAATATAACTAACGATAATTGATTATTAAGTGTTTTCATTTTCGTTTTCTAGAGCAGCTCATATTGCTGGCGCTCCTAAATAGCTTCGTTGAAAAAAAATCAAGAAGCTTAGATGTGAATAACCCCGATATGCACAATTAATCATTCTAGAACGAGACTTCGGTAGGTACAGATTATGAATAAGCTCTATGAGAATTATCAGCCATGTTCTCGCATGAGCCCCAAATACCCCAGGGACTTCAGCAGTCATGGTAGGAGGATGGCAATGTCCGGGACGAATTACGGGTTCACCCCCATGGGTATTAATCACCACACTCGTACTCAGGGCGGGCCACGATGCCTTCTATCCACACATTGTCCCCCGGCTTTGGAACCGGTGAGCTGCTATCAATGTTACCTTCCTCATCGACGGAGAATTCCCGTTCAAGGTGAAGCTCCAGGGGCCAGACATTCATAATATCCACATCGAGATTCCTGAAAAGAAGAGGCTCTTGTTCACGTCGTAGGTAGTAGTTAATGCCCGCGGAGTCGAAGGTGAGCTTTATGATGAATAACCGAATGGCACTGCTAGGCATACATATATGGCCAGTTGGCCATATCATCTCGACTGCCTCCTTCACGATATCGATACCATCCGAGTTTGCAAGCACAGGTCGTGGGTATGGCTGATTAGCAAAAAGTAAGTCCGGGCAGCTTGGTAGAGGAGTCTCCAGCATAATTTCGATAAACAGATGTTGCAGGTTCCAGGTAATATTGCTGAGGCGTTGAAAGGTTCGGAGCAGGTTCTCAAAAATAGGGCAGTATATACTGAGCTCCAGTGATCGAAGATTACACAGGGCGTTGCCAGACAAGGCACTAGTGAAACGCATTATTCCAGGCGCTTCAGTGAGCGAGTGTATTTCGCAGTGAACTGATATGTGGTTCATCGAGAAGAACACAGTTTGTGCCGCTTCGTGGAACTCCTTGCTGACTAGGAATAACGATGTTGGGGGTCGCCAACATCTGCAATACGGCGAGTAAGCAGAATGCTTTCGATTGCAAAAACAGCCCTTGATGTAAGTACGTTCTTCGTTTTCTGCTTTTCTACAGCATGCTCGGAACTGGCAGGCGTAGTGGAAACATTCACCGCACCTCCGATGCGGGCATATTTGACACTGATCCCGATCCATGGCGCAGCTTGTATGTTTACTAGGGTGACAATTGGTAGATGGGGGCTCGAGTGGTGCGGAACATTGTTGCTCGTCAATGAAGTAAGTCGCATTCATGTTCCACTCAACACGACTCAGAGGGGTGACCAGGTCAGTATACTCTAAAATCATCAGTCGAAGCTCCGGTGAGAGACGTAGAAAGGGAAAGCTTTCTGATGGAAAGGGCGGCCATTGCTCTGAGGCTTTTAAGGCAACTTCTCGAGCTATGCTTGCGAGCTGACCATTGGATTCATGACTTAGTCGTATCTCGCATGCAGATAGAGTAGGAAAGTGTCGAAGTGGTCTGACAGCAAGTCGTGCTGTGTCTTCATTGACGACATCACAAATTAGGCCGAGCTTGAGGACGCGAGGGCTGATATGAGGACCAATACGTTCTGCCGTGTTTTCCCACTGCTCGAGTAACGAAAGATGGCTATCGATAGTGTGGTCCATCGGTACTCTGTCATGAGATTTTGACCAATGATCAAGGTAATCGAATATATGCACAACATTCAAGTAGATCTTCAAGGACGATAGAGATGATAAAGAAGAGACTGGCAGTTGGCACAAAAGTCGCGGCTCATTGGCGTAGAAGCAATTTGTGGAGAATAGTAGATGTAATACTTCTTCATGGACGGCCCGGCAGATGAGAAGTAGGTTGAATGAAAATTCAAGGTCAGGTACGTCGTAGAAGATCCCAGGTTCCTTGCGCTGACGAAGCTCCGCGCGCGTTTCGCGATTCAGGTAGATATTGGCGTTGGTAACTAGCCCAGCGGCGTAATAAATGCGACATCGGACATTCTTAGGGAGAGCCAAAAACGACCGTGATGCAGGTTGTTCCATTTCGAGAAGATAGTGGCCGTTTCAAGTAGATAGGGTAAATAAGAAGTTGGAGTAGGCTCAGGTAGACAAAAATCTAAAATCTACCTAGGTAGGTAGGTAAGTTCTCACCTCAGTTCAGAGTCGTGCAAGTTCTTTTGAGTCAGGTCTGAACATAGGTACCGAAGCTTAGTATGTTGGTTTGCCACATCCAGTTCTGGTAATCTTGTTTGCCGGTTTGGCGCGCGGCTATTGAATGCAGCTAATGGTCAGTCGGCTACGGCCAGTGCCCCAGATTTGTGTTAGGCCTCGTTGGTCACTAGGTGCTCGTTGGTTTATTCCTTTCTCCCCTATGTAACTTCTCAGCCTCGAATGCTCCCAACATGCCTACCACCTAACATCGGTAGGCTTTCTAGATGTGTAAACGAAGGATCCAACATACTTCTATGTATAGATGTTGCCGCAACAGAAATTACATCTTCGAGGGTCTTATTGGATAAAAGTCCTACAACATTACCAACTTGTAACCTTAATGTGCAATTTCCACTTCTAACCACAGCATTGATGTCATAATACCATGTGAGGCTATCGTAGTCCTTGACATGACAAGTTGGTTACTTTTAATAGATTATTACTCTGAAACTAACATCGATCTTTCTTAATACCATTAGCACCAACATCTTGTAACTCTTGTCATACGTATATACACATTGCTCACCAAGAAGAGTGTACATAGGTAATTTATGCCAACCTACCCAGATAGGTAGTCAGCTTCCAAGATAGAATATATAAGATATATGGATGAACTGGAGAGAAAACCATAATGTCAGGCCTTGTATTCTCGCTGTCCTTGAGAGCTTCTCAAAATGCATTTACTCACTACTCTGATCTACATATTATGGCTTGTCGACGTGACCAGAGCCGTATATCGCTATATGCCCCCAGCTGATGGTCAGCGCCCATTGCAAGTATTCACGGCAGACGACGGCAGATCTGGCCAGTATGACCAAAAGACTTGGATCGCTACGTATACGGAACAAGGCTTCGACGAAATGAATATGGAAATATTACACAGGATAGCCAGTGCTCACTTCAATTGGTTATTAACTCAGCCACCACAATACAAAATCACGAACACAAAGGGTACTTGTCTTTTATCAGCCTTTTGGGATCCCGACACTAGGTCGGTCTACGTATCGACCATGGCGAGAGGCCCATACTGGACCTTAATGGCTAATAGGCAAAGGAGGAGAGAAGGTCCAGTAGTCCCACCCACTGCTCCAGTTTGGCGTGCCCGAACTACAAACTGGAAGAACAGTGCGAAAACACTTTTCCATGCCGAAGACGCTGTCTACCATCTATTCGAAGAATCTAGAAAGAGCAATAACAATCCTGTCTTTACCAGCGGGGGCGGGGAAGCAGCGCAAACGAGATATCCAGAGGGGTCCATGATAGCTACTTGGGGCTTTCACGCTCAAGACGTGCAATCTGTAAAGAGCACTGGACGTCCAGTCGCTTTATGTAGTGTAAATGACATTAGGGGGATGACCTGTGAGCAGATGGCAAGCGACCTCGGCGTCCAATTTGAAGAAGTTACAAATCAACCCCCGGCTGAACAAGCTCTCGACAGCAGCCCCCCAGATGGAGACGAAGTTTCTGACGACCCATGTCAGAGCAATGCAGCCAAAAGAGACAGTATCGGCTTTGAGAATAAGTTCGAAAAGAGAGATAACACAACAGAGTGCTCCGCCAGCTATGTTATACCTACATCGTTTATTATATCTACCATCAAAGGCGTCCCTTCGCCGGCCAACTCTTACGACAAAGGTCCGTCTACAAGTTCTGGTTCCGTGACGACACCCCCACCACCGCCTCCAAAGCCGTCATGCGTCATGCAAGACATGGACCCAGGGTTAGGAATCACTGCCCCTGGGTGTATCTGCGAAGGCACAACAACACTTCCACTCCTCTCCCTTCCATCGGCATCAGTTTACACCCAGAGCTGTGACTACACCGCCCTTCCGACTAAGACTTTACCCAATCCCATCACCATCGCGACTGAGACGTGGACCGTGGGTTGCCAATCATGTACCGGTGTTGGCGGAGCCGAGGTTCCTGCGGATGCTACGTGTGCTTCAATCCCATCCTGCACAGTTACTCCTTTAGCCCAGTCATTTGGCGTCCTGCTATCCAACTCGTCCATCACCGTTGGCGATGCGGATGACAAGAATGGCGGCAAGGACCTGAGACAAAACATTTACAACCAATTACACCCACTATGTCCCGACAATTCAAACATATGTGACTTTTCAAAAGGGGCCGAGATCAAGAACATGGGTACCGTGGTATCCGGGGGTGATGCCTATCTTACACTTCAAGCCAAGATCATAGGAAGTCAATAGTAAGTGGGCCTGAGTCGTCGCTATCTTGACTAAATACTGACTTATAGTGCCAAATAGTAACAATACCGACACCCGAGAGCGACTACTGGCTGCAGCCGTAGCAAGCTGGGAGCGAGCTACCTCCCAGTCGTGCCAAGAGACAACCTATGAAACTGAGGCGGACCCTACCGGCTCTGGATGTGGGAATGGGCCGATTCTCGATGGGCGAGACCTGTCTTTACTAGGAGACGGAGATAAGTCGCTCGAAAAGCGCATCCGAGACGGTCCGCCGCACGAAACGACCTGCAAGTACAAAGCGCGCATCTGCGCTGGACCGGAGCTCGTCACGGCTATTATGGGGACTTCCGAGAACCCGTACATGAACCACATGCAGATCAAGTTTGAACTCGTCTCGGACAACAAGAACTCGGAGGTAGGCGAGTTCATATGCCATTTGGTCATCGACGCTATCTCCGATCTAAGCATGGCTGTGATGCCGGAGCTAGCGCCAGCTGAGCTGTTCGAACAAATCGAATTGGAATCACTGTGTGATTGAGAGATGACTGTAAGATGAAAGGCGAGATCTGATTTGAATTTGTGTCTTTCTGGTGTATTATCTTTTTTTCTGCTATATCCATCCATTTCTGTCGTTTTAAGTCTAGTTATCAATCTGGAGTTGAGATTTATGTCCGTCCGTAGATAGCTTAGTAACCCTATGATATATCCAAGGCACAATACTACATTAATACGCTATCGCCTTGCTAATTGGCCAAGGAGTTATGCAGTGTTACCCTACCTCGGCATCAGGGGGTGGCGGTACTATATATAGAAAGCGGGCAGTTCATGTGGCTTCATGAACATTTAATTCAGGTACCTATCATGACGACTTAGCTGAACGCCACGAAGATAAGTAATATACATGCGGCCGCTGTGTCTCATATTACGTTATCCTAACACCTCAGCTCGCACTTAAGGAGAGGTCGCACTTCCGTTAATCGTTCCAAATGCCATCTAGCTCTTCCCATCACGAAGATTACGGTGCTCGGGATAATTACTGAAAACGCCGCGCTCGAATGAATCATGGCGCTTGTTGTCGCGAATGTTGGCCGTTCCAAGCCCGAGATCGAGCTGGGGAAAGCTCTGTCAGATTTCGAAGCCATCTTAAGCCCAGAGCAGAAAGCAGGGTTCTTGATGATTAGGGCAAGCGCAATTGCCTTGCCACCTAATGTTCGCGATGTTATGAACCTAACGGCTGAGATCGATGAGAAAGCCCGGCAACAGAAAGGAGGGACTCACAGATGTTTCGGCCCGCGCTTTACGATGATCCTGGAATCCGTGCAGCAATATGTATCACTGGGAGATATCATCGCGGGCGGCTCTCAGAATCTGTTCGCCTGTGGAGCTTGGGCAATCGTTCGGACAACTCTCCTGGTATGAAACGAACCATTCCTCGTGTTATGGAATCCTCGCTTACGTGAAACAGACGGCCGTGAAGTTCTCTACATATCTGGAGCGAATATCACTACTTTTTATGAGAGTAGGCCTGTCGGCACCTCGCTATCACGAGATGGCCTCCCTGTTCCCTCAATCGAAGTCCTTACAGGGACTCATGGCGCAATATTTCGTCACCGTCGTGCGAATATGCCACGATACCGTTCGGCTCTGCCAGAAATCATTTCTTGGCCAAGTGAAGGCTTTCCTCCAAGACCGTAGCATTGCAGAGTACGAGTCACAGATCGCCAACAATACCAAGGCAATCAAAGAGCAGCTGCAGCTCGAAAAGATGAAAACTGCGTCTACTGTATATAACATGCTCCAGTCCCTGACGGTTTCTGGAGCGCGTCGCAGAATCCTTCAGAGCCATCTGCAACTTTTAGACCAATGCTCAATTTACCCCTATCAGACATCCTGGAAGAGAATTAGAAAGGAAGGGAATGCGACATGGGCATACGAACAGACCTCATATAGAACGTGGCTCGAACAAGATATACCTTCGTCACTATTGCTCCGAGGAAGACTGGGCTCTGGAAAGACGGTACAAATGGCTAACGTGGTGGACGATTTAAACCTAAACCGCCCACAAAGTAAGGTAGCCTACTTCTTTTGCTGCCAGGATGACTTCCGATCGCTGGAGTGTAGGACCATACTAGGATGTCTCGCACGCCAATTTTTAGAGCAGCTCCCGGCCGAGCTTTCGGCTGAGCTTTTCACTGATAGTGGCAAGGGGCTCGACGAAAACGACGTTGAAGGCATCTTAATGTCTGCCCTAGATCATACAAAGGAAGCCTTCATTATTCTCGATGGCGTGGAGGCTTGCACCAGGAGCGAGCGTGTCACACTTCTCCGTGCACTTGCAAATTTACAGGGGGATAGTCAGCTTAAGATATGTGTCTCATTTAGCCTTGAAGCGAGCAATGAGATACAAAAAGATATGGAAGTCTTAGGATCGAGATTATCCCTCACTCTACCTCGGGAGCGACCAGAGCTTTCGCCGTATATCGAAGCACAACTTATATCTAAGCTGGAGGATGGATTGCTTGCGATTGGTGATCCCGGGATCATTTTAGAAATTAGGGATGCCATCCAAGCTGGTGCCCATGGAATGTGAGTTGACTTAGAGTACTTTTTTGGATTCAACTAAGTAACTGATCAGGTTTCTCTGGGCTCGACTGCAGATCGAATCTATCTGCTTCGAGAAGACCGACCACGATATTCGAAAAGCACTGCGAAATCTTCCTAGAAGTCTATCAGGCATATTCACACGTATCCTTGACCAATGTCGCAACGAGGCGCCAAGCTACCAATTACCAATCTTAAGGATTCTCACTGCTGCCAGGCGTCCTTTATCTTTAGAAGAATTTGGAGAGGTGATAAGCCTCACACCCGGCAACACGGATCTGTCAGCTGCGAAGATCGTTAACGATATTCGGAGTGTCCTGCGCTGCTGTGGCAGTCTTGTCATCCTTGACGAGGAGCTTCTCACATTACATCTAATTCATCCAAGCGTTAAGCAGTTTCTTCTTGGAGGATTTAACGACGATAATAGGGTATCTTTTACTATGGAAGATGCGGAACGAGAACTCGGACATCGAATAGTCACATATCTTAATTGGCAGGGGTTCGATAGTCAACTGTCTCCCAAGACCGTATCTACACTTCCAGCAGATGGTATCCCGAAAAGGATTATCAATCTGTCGTTGGCTGACTCAAGCAGGGCGCGGTCAGTGGCAATAGGCCTTCTAAAAAGCCAGCCCCTTAAAAACAATATCGACATAGGCAAAATTCTTTCAGCGGAATTTGAACACTCTAGAGGTTCAGCCGTATCCCAATTTCACTTCTACGAATACGCGAAGGAATATTGGCTTCACCACACCAACAGAATACACGAGTCGCCTGCCATATTCTTGTCACTATTCCTCAAACTCGTTCATAAGCCAGACCTTCTGGAACGAAGCATTCAAAGTGATACTTACCTCTCCACTGACCTCAACACAAAGGACGTTTGGGCTATATATCAATCGCACCCGGCTTTGCTCCTCGCAATTACTAGCAACGACGTCCGCAGAACTCAACATTTGAATTGTTGCATTAGGACCGCGGGAAAAATAAGGCCGCATAAATTGCTAGACGAGACTCTATGGTACGACCTCCTTGGAATCCTTGCCCAAGGATACCGCGGCGAAGCTGACGAGAAGGCCGCGTTTGCGGACTTCATTCAAATGCATCCGGGGACTTGGGTGCAGTGCGATTCCGTTCTTCAAAGGGCAAGTAGAAATGCGTTCATGCTCCGCGACTACATCAGCCTAGTAGCGGTGTTTAAAGATGAAGATGGCCGGAAATATATACCAAGCGAAGGTGTTGACGTTCACAGCCTCTGCAACAGTCTTGAGCAGGATTTTCCCGATGATGTTAGCCTTCTAGAAAATCTCCTATCGTTGGTCCAAGACATGACGGACGAGTCTTACAATGGACTACTAAGTCTGCTGCTTCAGAGACCCGCGCATCTGCAGGCATGCAAGCACAATCTAGTCGAGATGCTGAAACAGAATTACCGCACACCTCTGATTGACCCTGGTACCTTCATCGGGTTCTTCGAAGCCTTTGATCCGACAGATTGCGCGTCAGACACGTTGCTATACAAGGCGATTCTCCGGCTATGCCCGGATTCAAACGCAGCATATGATCGAGTTCTCGAAACCGTCGCACACTTTCCTATGCAGTCAAACTATTTCATCGCGGTCTTATCTAAGACTGTACCGCTTCCACTCATGGATCCAGTGGTATACATCAAGCTAGTAAGAGTATATATCTCTTCTTGCAGCTACGGCAAAGCCCGGCGTTACCACGACTACGTCAGCAGTCTTGCCATGTTCCTGGAACCTAGCTCGAGACTCGATGTTCACAGCGTGTTCAGAGCACTCCTGAGCCTACGTCCAGCAGACGTGGCATTGGGAACTCTGTCGCAAGCAATAAAGGAAGAAATGCCACTACTCAATCCGACACAGGATAAAGTGTCGTGCTCGCCGTGCGCGCCATGCGCCCCGTTGAATTACTCAATTATAACGACTACCGACGAATGGGACGAGCGCTTGGAAACAGTTGAGTTCGTCCCTTACAGCAATTGCGATTAGAACATTGGCTGTCGTCGAATAATCACATCCTACAGGCATTCGAGCCGGGCTGAGTGGACTAGAAAGTTGTCACTGGAGAAGCTACCGCCAGATAGGAGGGGTAATAAAAATAGGGGGCGGGGTATTCGATTATTGGAGAGTAGGTATAGCTGCGTTTTGGTACTATACTGGCTTTAGCACTGTCCTAGTGCTATTATAACGGTATAATGCAACTAATACGGCATAATACCATAGAGAGACATTAATTTACCCTAAACGTGGGGTTGGTTTTAACCTCTCAGCTCAACAACATTAATAAACCGCACCGCGCCCAGCAGGACCAGACAGATGGAGCGTAGGCTGAGATTGACATCATATTGGCCTGACGAATTTCGGATCTTGAGGATAATTAGGAGAGATCTCGCTAGTGGGCGACGCCATCGCCCGTCTCCCTTACAGCCTAGACCGAATGCGCCCGACGCCATGGTTCGATGGCCCCACGCGATGCGCGATGTCAGGCCATCATCTTTCTATTTTTCGCGTAGGCAATACTGGACCGGAGAGCCGATTGCCATGTCAACTTCAGTGTATATAGGATTGAATTCAAATCTTTATTTCATTTGATGACCATGATAATTCCGCATATTTCCATCTTCTGAGAAATTTAATAATCTTGAAGAAGCAAGCTAAGCCACAGAACATCCCTCAACGACACACGCATCCTGCCACTCTTCACAATGGGCCCCTTAGCACGCCCCAGACAGCACATCGATCGTAAAGATCTATACACAAATTTAGAAGCCCGTATCCAATACCTGCACTCCTTTATCGATTTTAGTTCAAGTATGGACCCCATTCCATTTGCCCGTTCGCTTCCGAAACTAACAAACTTAAAGATGACATCGAGGCCCTAATTTCAGGGTCAAAATACATAAAGCAGCTCATCCCTGCCATTGTCAACATCGTCTACCAGAAGCTACTGCAATATGATATCACGGCGCGCGCGCTCGAGACCCGGAGTACGAGTTACGAGGGCCCGGTCGACGACAACCTCAACGAGAACAGCCCGCAGATTCTACATCGAAAGATGTTCTTGAGGGCGTACTTGGCGAAGCTGTGCTCCGACCCCAGCACGTTAGAGTTCTGGGAGTACTTGGATAAAGTCGGGTGAGTGTCATTTGCCAGTGGTAAGCCACGCCTGTTCTAACGCTCGACAGCATGATGCACACCGGAAGAGGCCGGGAGCACCCGTTACACGTGGAGTACGTCCATATCGGCGCGTGCCTCGCGTTTATCCAAGACACCCTCACGGAGGCGCTTCTTTCGCATCCGCGCCTGCGCATGGACAAGAAGATCGCGCTTGTCAGGGCGATCGGCAAGGTGATCTGGGTGCAGAACGACTTGTTCGCGAAATGGTACGTCCGCGACGGCGACGAGTTCGCGGACGAGATGGAGAAGCAGCAGGTCGAGGCCGAAGGGTTCCTGCACGGCAAGAAGATACTAGACGACATCGAGGAGGGCCTCCCGTCCTCGCCGACGTGTCCTTTCTCCGGCCTTTCCGCCGCCGCGAAGGCGGATGCTTGCACCGGCGGGTGCGGAGATAAATGCGACAAGGAGAACGGCTGCTCGACTACCACTCTGCCTCTACGGCCGCACATTCAGTCGAATTGAGCTTCTATGAGCTTGCATTGAAGAGAGTTGCATTTTAGTAATGGCGTTAAGGTTAAGGTCATGTATTGAGCCGTATTTTTGGGCACTGGAAAAGGACTTCTTAGGCTAGACCTCTTCTATTCAATTGGACAACGCCTAGTTTTTATTTTAATATGACATCAAATGCCTCCATGAAATTCTGACTAATTGTGTTGGTTGTTTTATCATTGCAATATGAGCTTAGGTTGCTAACAAACCTGTTATGGCCGCTAACTTGGACGTCGTTCATAGTCCCTCAAAAGACTGGCAATAGGGTGGTTATACCGCAACGTAAGGCTAAGACTTTTTGGTCGTGTATATGGGATGACATGCGACGAAAGTTTTGCGATTAGTTATACCTGGTAGAAAGAGAAGAAGATAGAGAAGAAGAAAAGTGGAAAGGAGAAGAAACTTAGAACCTTACAGTGTGCATTCTACCATGAATCCCTTACACACCGTACCCCTGAAAAGGGGCGCAAAATAGCAGACAGCTAAAGGACGCAGCTATTAAAGAGCGTGATGGTTTATCATTCTACCATATCAAGTTACCAAGCTTTTATAGCCTTCCCGCTAAGCGAATGTGAACACGAGTGATGAAGTAGTAGCGATCAAAAAGTCCTTCGGCCCGACAACCCAGATATGCAGCACAATCTCAACCACGGCCATCGAAGTGTACTGAAAGCCGAAAAGGAAACCCGCAACGAAGCCCTTGCTCACAATCTTGTAGCCCATCCTAACGTCGCCAAGCTGCGTCTCGTCCCCGGAGCACGCATCAATACAGCCCAACCACGATGTCGCCGCGGACCCTAGCCGTGGCGTGTATCTCAGCCTCAAGATCGAGCTTGATCCCGACCAGTAGGGCTGCGTCCTTGAGCTTGCCGCCGTCGTCGACCGGGCCCTTGAGCAGGTTGCCTTGTTTTCTGGCGTCAGCATGCTTAATTGGCATGAACTTGGATAAACACATGAGGGGTATGGCTTACCGATAGGTCCGTTGGCATTTCCGGATAGTCCGGGCATCGGGAGACCATGCTTCGCGGTAGAACTATCCCGGTGTCGGTCCGTGAGGGACGTGGGCCCTCCGCCGCTTGTTGTAGTGGGGCCAGATCTAGACAGACGTTAACTAACATGGCTGGTACGTGATATTAATGTGACAGTGTTACTGACGGGGAAGACATGATGTCCTGATTAAGATACTTCTCAGTGAAGACTTGGGGATCTTGGGTTGCCGTGGGATTAGCTCGAGATCGAAGCGACGGCCACTTTAACTTCCTTCTTAGGGGAGGCTTAGATGGCTTAGGTGAAGACGTGGGCTTCTGACGAGAACGACGATAGGAAAAACCCCAAGACGAGCTTCGTGGTGGTGGACTTGGTGGACGGAAGTGATTGTCGAAGTTACTGTTTTCGATAGATGGATCGCTTGCTGATCGTTCCCTTCCTCGGGCACCTGAGAACCTCTTATGCGAGTCTGGAGTATCTGCTTCTCCAAGAAAGAATGTTCTCATGTTAAGATAGCCAAGAGATCTCTTGATCCATTCCTTCCACCTTTATAGAGAGCGAATTGAGCATGGGCTACATAACGTCAGAACCTAACAGTAACTCATAAGAGGGGGTTTACCAGTTACGATTTAGTTATGGAATGTGTCTTGTGCGAGTCTACGTACGAAATACTGTTCTCATCTCGTAAGATACTGGCATGTTAACCATCTGTTCTTCCGGCCTGCATTCGTAATGTCTGGACCGAGATGGAATTCTCTTGATAATAGAGGAATCCGAACATGCCCACAAATCGTATGATTTATGAGAAACGAGCCCGGAGAAGTTACACTTCGGCACCTGCGATGCATGCCACTTCAGCGCCGAGGCCGTTCTCTAATCATCTCAAACAAGCGGAGAAAGGTCCGAACTGTTTTAGAGAACGTTCAGCGTTAGCTTCGTTACCGTGTTCCTAACCCCCTTTATGCAAGGCACAAGTCTGGGGACTCCTAACCTCCATCTCTACTTCCCTCTTCTCCCGAGAAGTTGGTAGCGTCGGGTATCAAGGCGTCGGAGAACGAACAGGAGATTTTCGAGGGGGGCTGTTGTGTTACATAACACGACAACGTACGTGTTACTTGTAAAACAATCTTTCGGCTATCCTTGAATACATGTGCGAGTTTAGTAGATGCATAAGAGCTCTGCGCGCAGCCAATTTGGCTTCATCGTAGGACGCGTGGCCAAGAACAACAGTCATGTCCCAGTCTCTTACTTTTCTTGTTGCCTTCTCTGCCGTTGTCGGCACCTCTGAAGCTATCAGACAGATACAGTCGGACTCTAGAAGGAAAGAGCATCGAAGTCGAAAGAATAATCTCATAGTACGATGTCCTAAGTCTTCCCAATACAGTCCTATCCTTGAAGGGAGGCGTGTGGTCCTTTCAGGTGATCGTGTACGTAGGCCGCGATATGTGTCTCCTTCTAGTCAACTAACCAATACGTACAGCTTTATATCGACACCGGCACCGATCATGAGCAGGTATTTGGTCATCCGTTCACTGGATATTTCCTAGCGTACCCGGATACTAAGTACTCTGGCCTTGTATCAACTATTTGCGACGATCCGCCGATTATGAACTGGATATATGTTGACAGGGATACATACGGTATCAAGTTCGGCACTCGTGCCTGGGCTCAACCCAACTGGCCCGGCCCCTTCGACTGCTCTCGAAAAGACAGGAGATTGACGTTCGCGGGTTGGGAGGGGTTCTTTGCCGTGAAGGAGGGAGAATTTTGGGCATTGTATTTTGACGTTGATCAGGATAATCTCAAGTCAAAGGTCAAAGAGGGGACGCCGGTGGTCGAAGTAGAGCTTTTGCGAACTGAAATTCGTGTCCAACCTACCAAGCCAGAGGAGCCAGGGGAGTCTGAACCTAAGAAAGAAGATAAAGCTGAGGACTCGGGGGAAGGGGCTAAGATGGATACGTCTCGGGATGAACATTTGGAGTCTCCTCAAGTTGATTGAGATAAATACATCCGAGCGCAAGAACTACTAGGAGATATACGAGAGCAGGCAAATCTACTACTTGGGGACATTACCTGGAATGCCATTTTGATTATACTCTGAGCTGTTGAATTATACCTGTTGCTCCTATTTAGGTTCATATATATCACGTACGATCACTCATCCGTTAAAGATGTCAATTACTTTTCCAACGACATCGTGTTATAAAATCATATCACAATATCATTCAATCGTACAAGCGAGAAAGTTCGGGCTTACCCGTATCATTACTCTTTGGAAACACCCTAGGCGGCCCAGAGAAGAGGTATGCAGGAAAAAATGAAGGCAACTATGTGTTACCAGCGGGTTGCCCATTTAGCTCAGCACTGCAGCTGGATGGATAATGTCGTGCTCTAAGGATGGCGATGCATATGTAGATGCAGATCACGCCAGGGGCCATTACCTGATACCATGGCATCCACGCGGGTTTCGGGTGTTTGCCTATTAGTAGCACGAATATGTATCGGTATATGGCAGTTCCCTCTGCAGAGTTTGGCAGAGGAGCTTACCCAAGCGTGCCAAGTTGCCAAGTAGAGTAACAGCCCTTTTCTCTACCGCCCTAGCAAGATTATGCTCTAACGGGTGTTACGTTAAACATGAAGTGTTTTGGGGAAACGACCTGCGAAACCAAATGCTGACAATTGCAATACATTTAACTGGCTAAGACACCGAAGCCCCGTCGTGGTTAGGAATGCTCATACCCGCTAGGCATGGCCTTTACTTGTATGATGCACCCGATGGGGGTATCTCAATCCTTGTGGCTGAACATCTTCGTCTATTCGCATGATCTAGATCTCGCACGGGAGTGTTTTACTCATCACTCTATGTAGATGCTATTATGTCTTCTCTCTCCTTCGGTATCTCACCATGGAGACAGGGTGTCAATAGCATCCCCTCTCCCATCTCCATCTTAAGGAGCTGTACCAGCGAGAAAAGAGCCCAAGATCTGCCCAAAACGCTCTCGCTCCTCAAAGTGTCCCATGTGGCTGGAGTTCTCGAGCGTTACCCACTTGACCTTGGGGATCGTCCTGAACCAGGGCTCAATGCAGAGGTCATGCGCTTCATCATACCGTCCGTTCAGCAGCAATGTCTCCACCTCAATGTTGTGGGCGTCATGGTAACCCTCCCAGTCCTTGAACGAGCCGATGATAATGAACTCCGACGGTCCTTGTCTGTCGCATAGCGTTAGTTCTTGATCTCTTTTCTCCAGCTACCCGAGAGAACTTACAGTGTTAAGTAGGCTGTCGGGTCATCCTTCAGGTTCTTGAATGCGCATTGCACCTCCTCGGGATGCGGGTCCAGCCGACAGACATGGCGGCTGTAGAACATGGACGCAGCCTTCTCGAACTCCTCGCTCTCGTAGTCACCACGCTTATTGCACTCTTCCAGCGTGCTGCGCACGTCCGGCGGCAGCGCCGCAATCAGGCCCTCATACCCTTTAACTAGAAGCGGGATGCTCGCGGGCCCGCCGGCGATCACCAGCTTCCGGAGGTAGAAGGTGAATTCACACATGTTTTCGAATACAGACCTTGTCCGGTGTCGTTACCATTAGACTATCCTAAACAGA
>JAOXNQ010004801.1:0-24706 GCA_028571165.1 Hypoxylon perforatum
AAAAAATAAATATATAAAAATAAATTTTTTATTATATTTAATTATTTATTTTTTAATTATTAATTTAAATATTTAAACTTTTTTTAAATATAAAATACCTCGAAAATTTCTTTTACGATTAGAATTAACCCTAGTTTATTATTACTTTAAAACCAAGAATTCTAAAATATATATCCGACTTATAAAATCAGATTAACAGAAGTAATAAGCGGGATCGTAACATTACAAGAGGCAGCTTTAGGGATTTTACGGTATAGCTTTTCATATATGGGACTTCTCAAACGCCTCCTGGCGACTAGCGAATGGGCTACCAGGAACACAAGGACACGAGTAATTCGCCTTAGCCCTGAGAATACCCCTTTTGCGACGTAGGAGGCAAGCTGGAAGTCAGTTGGCAGATATCAGTTGGTAGATATTAGGGGGCGAAGTATGATGTAATGAGATAATTGATGCAATGAGATACGCATCTTGATAGATACCTAAGATATATGGAAAATAACGCGGTAGCTCAATTCAACGCGGCAGCCAAATTCATATCGCAATAATGCCATCATATGACAGCTGCCTCCCAGCCCCGTTCACCTCAATTCAGCGCCGCCCCCCGTACCCATAGATGTCATATATTGAACCCGATGCGTCTCCCAGCCCTAAGCATCTCCTCAACCCAGCGCCATTCCCTGTACCTGATAAACGTCGCATATTAAAATCAATACGCCTCGTAACCCCTCCGCAGCTCAGCAACATCCCCCATATTCAATAAGTGTCGCATATCAATTAAAACTCATATATCTTAGAGTCCCATAGGCGCCCGTCCTAGCTACCGGCCTCCCCTGTACCCGATAGAGGTCATATATTCCATGCGCCTCCCTCACAATCCAGCAACCCCCCCAACCCCCCTGTCCAATACATGCTGTGGCACTAAAGTGTTATTACTATCGATTCGTTTCACCTTCATCATTATCCCGTCCACCGGCCTAGCTGTAATCTGCCGTGTCTGTTATGGGTACAATTACCATTTAGCATATTCGTAACATCATTGGCTGTAAACATAATGCATAACGAAACACAAAACTTACATTGTACAGTTCAGATTTCGCCTCGTACTGGCCATCTTTGCCGAGTATGGGGTGGCCATCTGTGGTTCTGGCTAATTCACCAATGCCTACTTTTGTGAACTCGTAGCGACGAGCAAGGATGGCGATGATCGCGCGTATCTCTATGCTCGCGAATTCTTGACCGATACACCCGCGAGGGCCACGCTCAAAAGGTCTCCAAGCGCCGTATGGGATTTGGGCAGTACTGGAGTGAGGGTCGTTCTCTGACGGGGTCTTTGGATTGCCTAACCAACGTTCAGGAACGAATTGGTCCGCCGTGGCCCCATAGATGGCTGGGTCGCGGTGAATAATCGAACTACAATTGTAGATGATGACATCGTCAAGGCCTAGCTCCTCCCTTGCGGGAGTAGATACAGTAAGACCATTACCGAGCATGGAATACCTCGCAGTGGCGGCTGGTGTGTGTAGTCGCAGGGTTTCCTTAATGACGGCAACAATATATGACATTTGGCCTATCAGATCCGGACCGGCTGGAGAAACGAGCTGGCTATATATAGCCTCCGGATCTGTTTGAGGGCCGAGAACATCGTCAAGTTCAGTACGCACAGCCGACAGGGCCCTTGGGCACCGCGATAACTCATAAAATGCCCAGCCGATGGTGGCGCTGGGAGTATCGTGGCCAGCCAGTAGAAAGGTTTTGAGCTGGTCGCAAGTCTGGTCAAGACGACTTTGAGAAAGCGTTTCAGTATGTTGCAGGCTCAGAGATAGAATGCTCAGGGGGTCGTCGGTAGTCTCTTTTTGGCATGCCTGCTGTTCTTGATGTTTACGACGGATAATGGATTTCAGAATCTTGTCTACCCGCTTTCCCAATCGTCGGCGCCGAAGCTCAGTTCGAGGACTGAGCCACCATGGCAAATGAATCTTGTCATCCCAATAAGCGTTGAGGAGCTCCTTGAATGAGCGAACTAGCTCGCCTTGGTGCGATGGGTCCACGTGTTGAGCATCCAAATCAACATCCATAACAACCGCACCTATGATATCGAAAGTCAAGTCCATGGCGAGAGATACGAGGGAGAACTTGTCCCCTGATGTAGATAGTCTATCAAGGTGCTTGACGAAGATCCTTGTCTTATCTAGCATGGTTGGCAACAGTGTGAAGAGGTGCTGCGCGGAGAATCCATGGTTAAAGGTCTTCCGTAATGACTTCCATCCGTCACCGTAGGCTGATAAGATGGAAGTCGGTCCTATGACGTACTTCAGGTACCCGAGGTCGACTTTGGGGATACTAGTTGGGAAAAGCTTAGTGGCCCTTGATATCTGTTCTGCAACCTCATAAGAAGTGATGAAAACTACAGGGCGACATATTGGCCTGTAATCTAACAGTACCAAGGGCGGACGTCCAAGACTCATGTATATCTCGGAAAAGATATGATCTTTAAACTTCAAGTCAGCAAAGTGAGCTTGAGTTATACCAAGTAATAAAAATTTGCATTACCATGATCACGGTCCAGTTTACCGCGTTTGGTGATCTTATGGTAAATCCTCAAGTGCCCCCACAGGAGAGTAGTTGGCAACTGCGCGATCCTGGCATATTGTGTGAAGCGTTTATAATGTAGCTTACGATAAAGATGTCCCAAAATCAGCAATACCGCTGAAAATATAAAAAACTTCAACATTTTGACTCTGGGATAGATGTAGAGATATACAAAAATACTGATGAGAGTTTCATATTGCATTCTAGCATACATAAAAAGTGAGATACACCAGGTAGGCTCCGAAGCTCCTATATACTTGAGTACATGCTTAGCCGACACAAATGATGACGGCGCCACTTGTGGTTTGCAATAAATGGCGGCCTTAAGCAGCTCAATATGCACATCGGTTCCCCTCATCCCCATTACTTCATGAACGCGTATGATGTTCGTCTCCAACAGCCACCCAATATCAGGCCCGAAACTCCAGTGTTTAATGAGAAAGCGCCGTCACCGAGGGCTGGGGCGTGTAGTATAGAAGGGGTGTGTATATGGAATGTAGAGTAAAAATAGCCGGTTTCATAGATTAGAAATCATGGTCGTATACTGCACCTTGATGCTCAAAACGGAGTTGGTTCATGTAAGTAGCTACCTTCCGACCTATGTACCTAAGTCATGTAATCAGCAGAATCACACCGTGGACAGCTAGGATGGTTACACAAATCCTGCCCTCTAGAGGAATATGTTAGGTATGTTTCGGGTAGGGGTCCGGACGCCGCAGTTCTTTAATTGGTTACTTCGTGTCGTGACAACACGGCTCTGATTCTGCCTGTTGATGACGTTTTTCCTGCAGTAACATTGCAGATATGCATGGTAGCCCCGAGATAGGCCTATTGTGTGGCTGATGTAACCTGGCGTATCCTGAGGTAACATTGATCCTGCGGCGCCTTCTACAAGCCACCAACAGTTGTGTTACCGCACTGCAGTAAGCCAACATGGCAGAAGAGACTGTGCCATCCGCCAGTTCACACCCTTCGAGTTATCACATCTTGGCTTGAATGAATCTGTCACAATTGCTGGCTACCTATATTGAACGTAAGAGGTACGTTTTTATGTAAATAGGTAAGTACATGTAATAAAAGCAGTTAGATATTCAAATATCAACGTATCTAAAGCGTATTGGCATACTATCAATGCTAACAGTGCGACTTTCAACCATTAAAATTAAGAAACTTTAGGTAGTGAAGGAAGAAACGAGAATGACGGAGGTTCAATGGCTTTTCAGCACTCTGGTGACCCAAAATAAACCGAACGTGGCTGAGATATTGAAGCACAAATAGCACACCAAGATCCCTACATTACGCCAGGTGTGTTCTGGATCCATGCCAAAACCGGTTAAAAGTGTGTTTACACTTTGAACTGGGCAGTATTCGCAATCTGTTACGCTGGAAGGATTAATCACGTACCCTCCAAAAGTATTAACATAACTTTGTAGAAAGTCGCCACATGTAGTGTTATTTCCGTTCAATCCTGACGTAGAGGATTGAGAGTATGGTATATGCAATGTCTCGATATCCGAACAGCGTATATGGGCTTGGGCTAAGCCTGACACCGCGAGCCCTTCCATTAGGTATGTGAGCGGCGAAACGCGGTACATGAAAATCCAAAACCGCGGAAGTTGCGCAGGGGGCATCAGAACCCTAGTTTTTTTTTTTTTTGAGTAAGCTTCCATAATGAGTTGTTCAACTGATGCCCCAGATGAAAGAATTAAAAAGAAATAGAAAGGAAAACATACCCGCAAAATACCAAGGCTAACCAGTATAGTAAAATACCGATTTGCATAGCTACCTCTGAGTCTCGTATTCCTGCTGCTAAGGCTTGTGACAACGTGCTAGCCCAGAGCATGAAAAGCCAGAGACAGACAAATGTAAGCGCGCCTCGCTCGCCGGTTCCGAGGATAGTATCTCCATTACGTTCAAGACCAGTCGGATAATACCAGGCTGCAAATACAATAGCGCTAATGAGGGTCTGCCAAAATATCTCCACGAATATATTAGCACAGAGGAAGCTGATCCAGGAATACATCTTCGAGTCGCGTTCCCGTGCCGCAAATAGTTCCATGCCTCGGCAGATGTATGGAACCACCATTTGAACAATGTAGCTGAACAGATAAGTAGCAAAGAAAATGGAGAAAAGAAGGCCGGTTATGCCCTGGACATCCAGGGATGTATTGAAAAATGAAAAGCCGTTGAGAAGGGCCTGTTGCATGTTAGTTGGATGACTGTAAAATACATTGGAAAGATGACTCACGGTACCAACTGAAACTACGACCTTAGCAGAGAGGTAGACAGAACTGCGCCATTGGTCTAAAAACGTGCGTTTGGTGACCAGGAATATTTGCTGAAGAAGTGAGGTAGCATACGCATCTTCATGAGGACTAACAAGCTGTGGAGTCCTCGAATGGGTCATCTCTAAGATGTTCAGTTGACTCAACACTTCCTGCTTTTGCGGGCTAGCATCCCATCTTTGAATCCAGTTTGATTGGGCATTGCCATTGGTAATGTCGAGCATCCACTCTGCTGGATTATCCCCCGCCTGACAGCGTGGGGCACCATTGCTTTCGAAGTAATGAATCAGGGTGGATGCATCATGCCCAATATCACCAAAGTATAGAGTATTTCCACCTTTGCCAAGAAGTAGTATTCGGTCAAACATAGTGAAAAGCTGGAAGGATGGCTGATGTATGGTGCAGAGGATTGTTTGTCCGCTATCAGCAAGCTTACGAAGAAGGGTGCATATGGACCAGGCAGTCTGGCTGTCAAGGCCAGAGGTTGGCTCATCTGGGGATCATGTAAGCGATTTCAAAAGACAAAGCAATGTAAGGTGCTTACCAACGAGTAGCAATAGCTCTGGCTGTGCGACCATCTCAACAGCGATTGTCAAGCGCTTACGCTGTTCCAAATTGAGGCCTTCGCCTGGAATGCCAACAATTGCTTCAGCGTACCATTGCATATCCATCAGTTCTAACACTTCTTCCACATAAGCAAGCTTCTCCTCCTTGCTCTTTGATTTCGGCTGCCTTAGTAAAGCACTAAACTCCAAGGCCTCTCGAACTGTGGCAGTGGCCAAGTGGACGTCTTCTTGTTGCACGTAGCCTAACTTCCGTTGATAACCAGCAGCTCGAGGGCGCCCGCCGACGGTAATGCTACCAGTTACCCTACCAGTACTGGCTCTGTCTGCTAAAACATTTAGGAGAGACGTCTTCCCAGCGCCCGTAACGCCCTATAGGTGTTTCCATCTTTTAGCTTACAATTATTAACTCAGCGCTATACATTTCAACTTACCATTAAAACTGTAAGCGTCCCTGGCTGGAGCCAGCCATCAGCTTTTTGTAAGATTGCACGGCCTTTTATATTGTACTCGACATCTTTCCAATAAAGAAGTGCAGCTTTATTGGGAGTAATGTCCACGTTTTGATGTGGTGTCTCGGTTGGGGCGGTTGCCAATGCATCTGGACGGTAAGGCTCATCTTTAGCAATGTTTTCTTCGTCCTTGGTCAATTTTTTCTTCGAACTGCGCTTGAAAACCAAAACCTCGCCTTGGGATGGTTTTGCTGATATATACTGCGCCGCGAGAAGGTGAACGGCACAGAATGCCACCATCATGCTTAGTAATATTCCAAAATTCCTACAAATAGGGAGCGAATTAGGAACTCATCGCAACAGGCTAAAAAAGAACACAACAATAACTTACCTCCAGACATGAGCTGAGATAAATCCGTATTTAGATGATAAGTAGGCTGTGCCTTGAACAAAAGGCTGACCTGCCTGGCTGCCGATTGTTGCACATATCTTCTGGCTGGCCTCAACCGTCTCATAGCCAGGCCCAGAGGGGACTGGCATTGAACACGTAAACAGTCTCTCGTGCATCTATATTCCTTTAGCTTGTCTGGAATTATCAAAGCGATAATGTTAATACCTGGGAACTTACCTCATTTATCATTAGATTCTCGTACGTATATGCAAGAGGATTAATACGCCAAAACCATCCGAACCACGGCACCATATAATTTGGGGGCACCACAAATCCTGTATAGATAATGCAGAGTAATATGGCAAACGAAACTGGGATATGCGTTTGGTCTCGCGTTCTTGATATAGAGCCGATCATGCGGAAGAGCATAGACATGGTGACAAGGTTAACAAACATAAAAAGCCAGTACAAAAAGAACGCGGATGCGCTCCGCCGGAGGTTGCTTAGAAAATAAATGGGAATGTGAATACCGAAGCAAGTGATAACTTTTATTGGGATGTCACAGGCGAAAGTCGCAAGTCTTTCTGTGAATGGTTGATAGAAGGCATATCGATGGTGCTTTTCCACTATGGGGCGCTGCGCCCAGACGACAACAACCTATAAGCTCATCAGTAGTTTATCCCATACAAGGTAGGGAGGTATCTGATTGATACTGCGGAGTAACTAACCTCAAAAGCAGGGGCGAAGGCATTTAGGATCAAAGCAAAGAACATGAGCAGAGATCTTGACTGGAGACTGTTCGTCGTCTCATCTAGATTGTAATATACGCTTCCTATAATCAATCCGAGAATAGTATTGGCAATTACGGTTGTCAGATCATTGGCAAGATTTTGACGCATTCTAAGAATAGCTCTTCTGAGGCAGACAAAAACCTGGCGAGATATCGAGAGTGGAAAGGTAGAAGTTCGTAGGCTACATTACCGTACTTGTGTTAGTGAAATAAATGAAAACTAAGCCAAATGACGATTGGAAACATACCTCAACTGCTCGGGCGTAGCATTTCCCAGTCGTTGGGTCGCAGGAAAAGCCATGTTGAAGTTAGTAATGTCATTGCGGATTTCTTGAGCCTCTTTGCTGCACTTCCAGACATTGGCGAACTCATCAGGAAGCCGTGGAACTTGGTCTTTATCGCCGCCATAGATCTGGCGCTCAGCTGGGTTGGTCAAAGAGGTTAGGAAGTCGGCAGTCGTAACCCGGTCTGGCTTTGTGAATCCGATCCTTTTGAAATAGCCCACGGCTTCTCCTGTTGGTCCAAAGTATATTTGACGACCCTCGTACAACACAGTAACAATATCAAATTGCTTTTCAGTTTGTCGTCAGCAGGCATATATGTAAGTACCTATTATACAACTAAGATTTGATACTAGGCTGGTACGTACCTTATAGATATCCTCGGATGCCTGGTAGAGACTCATAGCCACAGTCGACCTTTTGGCACCAACTGAGTGTTTTAGGAACTTAATAAAATGGAGCGCAGTTGAGCTATCGAGCCCACGAGTGCTATTATCCCAGCACTGGAATTGCGCACCACCTATACAAGCCTCGGCAATGCTTGCCCGACGTTTTTCACCACCACTGAGGCCACGAGTTATTGCGTTTCCGATCGGGGTGTTAAAAGCTGAGTCAAGGCCGAACTGCGATGCGGTTTCACGACCGGTCTCGGTGTTGGGATGCTTCGACCTAGTGGATGCGGCGAAGTTAAGGGTTTGCCCCAATGTTAGTTCGGGAAAATGGACGTCTAGTTCGGCAACGTAAGCTCTCTCGCCCTCGAATAGCTTATGAAACCTGTCGTATGAAATGCCTAAATATATCATCAGTAAGTAAATAATTGTTGATAAGGAGACATTTCTCTTGAACCTTGGTATTTGATTTGCGACTCATTCCCGACTTTAAGGCCATCGATGTTTCCACTCAGAGTCTTGAGGAAAGTAGAACAGCCACTTCCTGGTCGGCCTAGGACAAGTAACATCTCGCCAGGTTGGATAATACCTTCGAATCCACGAAGTATCTGTAGCTTGCGATCGACATGAGGCCTGAGGAAATTGATGATAAACATTGGTATGGCCAATACATAATATAAGAAGTTATATTGAAGATGGCTGGTGGTGCTGAGAGCCTGGACATCAAGTTCAGCAAAAGTCACACCGACTTGAAGCTTCTTGGGCTTGTCGGTGATGTTGCTCAGAGTAGGATAATGTGGAGACTTTCCAACAATTTCCTCGGTCGCGCTCATTGTAATTCGTGTTTGGTCCATAATGGGCGTGAGAGGGTGTGAAAGAAGCTGCTGGTGAGGTCAGAAAGGGAATCAACAACTCCTGTGCTGGTAAAGATATTATGGTAGCAATGAAAGAAAAAGAAGTCCAAATTGGAGCTACTGACTGCGGCTGCAGGAACTTGGGGCGCGGATATTGGCCCAACCGATGGCTAATCTATGGGAACATGGTAAGCCTGATCCATCGTAATCTGGCCGTTGTACAGTAGTATCATGTAGCATGCAAATAAAATTTGTTGACCGGGAGGTTAAGGTCAGAGCCTGCAGGCCGTTGTGCACCGGTTACAGGTCATATTAAGAACAAAGGGTCGTGGTTTATGAGTACCTGATAAGACTGCTAAGGAGGTACCTAATGTACCTAAAGTAGGGTGACACTGCATTTGGAGAGTAATATATGACCAATTCTTCAATAGGTACATAAAGTACTTCAATACATAAAATACCTCGGTACCTATACCACCTCATCCGTGGCGCTCTCCCCCAAGGACTGTTCCGATCCTGAGAGAGTAGCCTTCCATTCTTGGCCCCTCCGGGAACGAAGCTCAATTTCGAAATCTCTATCTGGTCGATTGATTGAAATGCTCAAGCTGGAGTTCTTAACAGTCGGTTTCGGCCACTGGCCGATGGTTGGCTGTACATCGAAATTCATAATAATGCTCGCTGCAAATCCCAGAATCGTTGAGGTAGCAAGATGACGACCAGGACATAAAGTCAACCCACCACCGAACCAGCGTACTGCTACGGGATTCCAGCTTCTTTTCTTGCCATCTTTCCTAATGAATCGTCGGTAATTAAATTCGTGTGCGTCTGCACCCCACACGGATGGATCATTGTGTTGTATACTCGCCGGGATCAAGACCAATGCTCCTTTTTTGAGGAGATATTGTTCATCGATCAATTGATCCTCAACAACCTGTCGAACGGAGAGACCCATGGTATGAAAGCGAAGAGTCTCTTGATATGTGGAGGTCAAAACTGGACACGACTTCTTTACTAACGTCAGGTCAAGTGAGCAAATACCATTTTCTCCCTTTTGCGATACTGCAGCAAGCTCTTGGCGGCAGTTCTGGAGAAGGTCATAGTCTGAGAAAATATGATAGAGAAGCCAGAACGTGGCCGGTATAGTATTGCTTAGAAACGCAATCGTAAATGCAGTTTCTGTCTTCGCAATATCTCGGTCCGACAAGCCATTTTGAGTGAAAAATGAGTGTTTCTTTTTTGTGAATGCCGATGTCTCAATGTCTTCCAGACTGTTCCCGTCGTAGTATTGTTCGTAGGCTTGGACCACAACTTTACGAGCATTAACTGGCCCTTTTGCCGTTATTGATGGCACAAATCTTGCCAAGAGACGAGTTATTCCGGATTGATATTCACTTGGAATCAGTCAGTCCACACTGTTTGCCTGAGTAGGTGATCAAATCAGCATACTTACCGCCAAGATTCCCTGACCTCGGGGTTCCGAAATGGATTTTGATGACCATATATTCCGTCCGTAGTCGCCATCATAATCTCATGAGATATCCATCCGTACATATACACCTTCCTGGGCGCATCGATGTATTGAGGATGACGAAGAGACGCTACTGTCTCCCATATCTTCCTGTTCAATGGATCTAAATTCGGCCCCGGCGACAAGTTGACTTGGTTAAAGCTGTGAAACTTAGCGATGAACCCATGTTCCCCGTCTTGGCTCAAGATCTCAACTCCAGGCTTGCTGGCATTTATCAAGTTCGAAGCAATCCTTGCCAGTATAGGTGAGAAGGAGAGTGTCCTAACATGGCGTTGCACAACCGGAATCAGCGATGTGGAATTGACGATATATAGACGAGTGGCCGGCAATCGTATCGTGTAAATCGGGAGATCACTAGTAGCTGTTATGTTAGTAAATCCCCAACAGCTATTTACGGGGGCGTCAAATCTAACCGCTCTTCCATCCAATACTTGACTCCCATCCTGCCCATACGAATAATTGGACTAATGAAAGGTATGGATGTATCTATTGGCGGCGGTTCTTGGTTACTTTGGGTGAAGTGCAATAACATCCGAAGAAATGCATATGCCAAAAGCAAGGCCGTAATACTGGCCACTAGTGTTGAAGGCATATTTACTTTGCCTTGGTGTGCTCGACCAGAGCGTATAACGACGATAGACGGAGGAATATTTCGAGTTGCTTCGGTAGCTAAACGGACTGAACTGTGCACCTACCTAGGTGCGGTAGATATTGTATGGTCTCTAGGCCGGGGGTGTGGGTGTGGGGGGCAGAGCAGTAATAAGTCAATCTAGGTGCGTTTCCGAAATGGCCCCCAAACATACCTTGAGGGAGCCTGCATATCGGGTAGGCACGCACACCCACCGTGCCAGTAACCCAGGTATTTTTTGCGCATTCGTATGATCCATAAGTCAGGCTGTGCTTAGGTAAGAATTCTCGATTCTCGAGCATTTTGCAGCTCCTAACTTCCATTTATCTTTCTACGCTTTCCCGATATCTTCCCAGCTCATGAAGTGCTGGTTATCTACTAAGCCCGTGTAGTCATATATTTCATTATTCAAGTGCATTCACCATGGCCTCAGGATCTTCTGGCGTGGATTTATCCCAAATTCCCTTGTCACAACCTCCTCCGGGAGAAGTGACCAATTTCGTGGACCCGCCGTCCATTTCATGGGCTGGGAGGCTGTCTATCTACATAACACTGCCTATTATGGGCATCGCATTTGTTCTGAGATCATATGTGCGCATACGGAGCCACCAAGTTGGGGTAGATGACTGTGCGTGCAGGCGCTTACTATCCTCTTATTTACTTGCTAACCTGAGCTTGTAACAGATCTCCTGTTCTTCGGCGCTGTGGGTGTTCGCCTTGCTCCATATGCAACCTCATTCTCTAATAGTGTGTGGTCCACGATAGGCTGGTGCTGCTTCTTTCTGCGGTGTCATCTTGCCCGTCTGTAAGTCGGTATACATTCGTCGCCATTGGACCAACATGCTCAATTCAGTCAGTTAATGAAGATGTTTTGGGACGTCATGCGTGGGATATTCCCGTATCCGCAATTCAACCGTGGTCCTTTCAGGTAAGAAACCCACAAGCATGCCTACCTAGTTACCTTTGGTAAGCCTGGGTGTTTAACTTTCATATTCAAACTAGTACTCGGCGACTGCAGGATGCCTTTACAACGTAAGCGCCATGTTCACCAAGATATCGATTTTAGCCCTGTACTTCCGCGCTTTCCATCCATCGCGCCGCGCAAGACTCTTCATATGGCTCGGTGTAGCCGTGATTTCGACGTCATACATAGCCCTCACTGCTTCCCTGCTCTTTTATCTCTTGCCTCATGAAGGCGATGGGGGCTGGAACTCGCCTGCGAATTTACAACGCGCTGGCAACCCATCGAGAATCATCGATTTTACACAGGGTGCTTTCAGTGCCCTTTCCGACTTCTATGTCCTCCTAATCCCCGCTTTCGTCGTCGCAAGTCTCCAATTGCCACTTAAGAAGAAGATTGGGATTACATGCATTTTTCTGACTGGTCTCGTGTAAGCCAAATACACCACCAAGTCGTGTCTCCGCGCTTACCTATATAGATCCTGTGGCTGCTCCGTAGCAGGCATAGCGTTTAGATCTTACGCTCTATTTCAGGACGTCATAGATAACAGATGGAATTCCGTCAAGTTCGAAGCGCTGTGGTAGGGATATCAATTCTCCTCATTCGCTATTAAAGTATTCTGATCATTTGCAGTGTCGCAGAGCTCAACGTTGGGGTTTTCTGCGCTTGCGCTCCTGTGTTTTTCGTGCTCTTCAGGACATTTATGAAGAACACTGAGTCTGGCATCGTCTACCTAAGAAGACGCCTAAGTCCTCGCACGGGTGGCCGTCACACCACTAAGACTAATGCTGCCAACATGACGGAAGAGCATCATCCCAAATTTGCACCAAAGATCCCACAGAGCACACTGACTGGACTCCTGTCCTTCTTCCAGAGGGTCGGTCGTACACAGAATAAAGATACGACTAACACCGCTACCACTTTGCCGGTATCGCAATATCTAGAGCTTCAGTCAATTGACTATGACTATCATGCTCAGATACGACAGGACTCTCGTGATCTAAGTAACAAATCTCTGATCGCAACTAGGAGTCATGCCCAAGTGCCATTCTAGCCAAGGAGACATTATAGGGGCAAATCGGCTTACTGAAAATAAACTATTCTCTTTGCCTCTGGACTGGAGTCATTCATTTGCGGTTTCAACTGGTTGGTCGATGTTGATACTTAGTTACGCGCTTCTCTTCATTTCATAATCACCAAAAGCTGTACGACAACATTTGGGTTGGAGATATGGCTAAGAAACAGGCTAAAGAACTGTCATTCACTATCTTTAAGAGTTATTATAACCTCTCATTCAATACGAACAGTGACTTGCATTGGTGATTCGAAGAACCATACGGAGTAGGTAGATGATATTAAATTTTCAGCTTGTACCATCAACCAAAACTCTTCATGTTTGAAGCAATTCGCAACCGGCTTTTCGCACACGGCATTTAACCACTAGATCAAGTCGAGAACCAATTGCCTAATATATTAATGGGTATATATAACCACCCATGGATACTACCTCAATTCAACCCAATCGGCCTTATAAAGCTGTCTCCAGGTCCTCAGCACCTTGCAAGCTATCAAGGGGTATTAGGATAGTCATTGCAAAGTCAGACGTCGTGTATTTTTCAAGTGCCTCACGATATTATCAAGTGGATAGAAAGGTTAATTATCTAGAGCTATATAGGTAGGTATGTATAAAAGCTGAAGTATCACATTGCAAACGGCTTCCCGTCGCCGGCTAGATAGCCGACCCGCCAGCTGACTAAAAAACCTTGTGAACACTCTCCATACAAGACAGATTTTACACTCTCCGAATAGTATAGCTCTAGTTCTAGAAATATGAAATACACTCAGATCTAGTTTCTATGGAGATCTAACCTTTCTCATTGCATGCCTTCAAAAGGAACTAGACGGACAATTACATGAGGGCAACGTGAACCTCAAAAAGGGGGGGATGCCAAAGACCCCAAAAGCAGAGCCTTCCCGCTGCACTATCCAGCTGTACTACCAGTCAACTGTCTATGAATATAATAATAGTCGTATTGCATGAAAGCATTGAGAATTGGGTAGTTTTTTGCCACCCCATTTCGGTGAAAGCGCGCTCGCAGATCTGTGTAACATAGCTAATGGAATGCAACCTGCTTTAACCCCCCACGCTCTGACAGCCTGCTTCAATACCTAATTAGGTACCCTTAGGTACCAATATGTACATCAAGTACCTAAGCAGGCTCCCGTGATGGTTACTTTGGTCATGCAGGTGATAAATCAGAAATTTTTCAGCTTCGCCTTTTTGTGTCACCAACCAACTTCCGTATTATTTCACCCCGAAATATTACCACCAAGTTTATCAGGCTGCGTACCTACCTAGGTTGTTTGCAACTCCTCGCTTCCACCCATCCACCTCCGAATTCTTTCCTGTGAATTATCACGCCTAGAGCTTCTAATCAAGATGGCGACTCCCTCTGCCAACGTCGAGGACTACGACCAGGCTAAGTACTGGGTTGCTCCAGCACGAAACTTTCGATCTTCCGCGCGTTTGCACCTACAGCATTTCCTTATCCAAAACACTCTGGGCTACCTTTTGGAGCCAGACGTTCAGAAGTCCATCGCTGGCTCTAAGCAGCTGAAGATTGCCGACCTCGCTTGCGGCAACGGCATATGGCTCACAGAGCTACATTCTGAGCTTGCCAAGCAGGGCATTTCTGCCCAGCTGGATGGTTTCGACATCAATCCAATCAACTTCCCGGATTCAGCCTACCTCCCAGCTTCTGTATCGCTCAAGCAGCTTGATATCCTCGCGAAGCCCATGCCCACCGAGTTGAGTGGCATCTACGACATCGTCCACATCAGAGCTTTCGGGAGCCTCATCCCCACAACAGACCTGACACCCATTCTCTCCGTCGCATCCGAGCTCTTGAAGCCTGGCGGGTTCCTGCAATGGGAAGAATTACGAGGCGACAGGTTTATTGCCGAGGCACCCTCGCCTCAGGTATCCAAGATCTCCTGCGAAACAATTGTCCAGATGCTCAAGGGTCGTCTTCAGGCCCAGGGCATTCGACAAGATTGGGCAGACGTCCTGGACACACACCTCGCCCAATATGGCCTACAGAATGTGCGTTTGCTCGTGCATGAGAAGAGGAAGCAGGACCTTAAGGGTTGGACTGAAGATTACTTGATGGTCTGGGAGGAGATTGCCGTCTTTTTCCCGCCAAAGGAAAAGGACCCAAACGCGCCATTCTCCCGTGAGGCTTGGGTTGATCTCTTTGCAAGGGCGGTCAAGGAGACGGAACAGGGTGTTGTGGTTCATCAAGGAAAGGTCATGACTGCCATTGGCCAGAAACCCGCATAATCAGTTAACTTTCCGTAAAGGCGTGCAAATTTCATCTCCTAGACACTCTAGATGAGAAATTCTGACCCTAATCTAAGTAGAGCAAGATAGATCTTGTACGCAACAGAGGTAGTTACGCAATAAAGCACGATTTGCACGTAACAGACACTTTAGATATTGTTTGACTACATGACATATACCTTCCCCTAATGTCGCTTAGAGAACGACCTAGAGAATTGACGGCATGGGTTCGAATGCATGGCTTTCTCCTGGGCGATTCTATTCACATCCAAAATACATTGGCTTTACGTCGCCCCAACCTTCCAATCTTACTCTCATCCACTTCACACTGCCCAACTAAACGTCGGCAGCAACCTTTTCGTTATGACAGTCACAAATGGAGACACATTTGAGTGGTTCTCACGTATGTTGCGGCCGTCTAGTGGTGTGGCCCTTATCAGACCAATATCCGCCGGCGCATAACAGATGATCGAAAACCAATAGCAATGCCACAATACTGCAATGTAACGGCGGCTGGAACAAAGGATTTCGGGGCGCCTCGGCACTAAAGTTGGAGTAGAGGTAGGCTAGACATGTTTCTCTGACCGGTTGAGTTTCAATATATCCGTACCCCTTAGGCGTGTAATATTCGTATTGGCTGCTGCTCAATTTCAGCTGTCACAAACTCCAATGCCACCAGAAGTGCAAATTTTACTTCTTTTGTAACCGTACCATAGTCGAGGTCTGTGCATTCCATTTGGCCGAAACATTAGGTGGCTCCTTCTTTCGAACGGTGCATGAGCCACATACGTACCTAGATTTGTAAATAGTGGTGTGCACTTTAGAGTAATGCAGATCAAGGCAACTTGACTCTCCTCTTGGTTAATCTTTTCATATCACAGGCCAGAAGCCTGGCTATTTTTGCAGAGATGACGTGTACTATTTACATTACCAAGATAGAGCCGACGCATTCAACTCCCAATCCTCTACGCGCAGTTGCCGGTGAGAAATCCGCCACGTATCTTTTTGGTGTAGGTGCATGTAACCAAACGCCACCCATTCTCTAAAGCCTGAGCATTGGTCATTTGACAGTTAATATCCCCTCCTGCCATAGGCGTCATTGGTGCAATTATTAAGATTGAAGCAAATAGCTAAAGCTAACTCCAGTGACCGATCCCAAGGTTAAGAGAGCACTGTAAAGAATGAACTAAATATATAGTTTAGTAGACAAGTAAGAGCTAATTTTTCACTGTCGAGAGATGTTCTTTACGTACCTAGGTGTTGCTGGTATCTTAATTGCCTAGACATAGAACTCGGTTGTGGATGATAATAGAATTTTGACTTTTAAGCAGGCACAAAGTACGGAAGTGGTGAAAACGCTTTAATATCATATCAGTACCTAATAGTTAGATAACTAGGTAAGAATAGGGAGAAATCTTACAGTATCCCTCCTCCATAGATAGCATATGGGTGAGTTTTTTTCAGTAATCCGAATTGGATGATGACAGTTACTAAGATAAATGATAGTAAGAAATAAGCGTTGATGATAATATTTAGCATGTTGTTTATAGTTGCGATTGAATCGAATATCTTTCAGATGAAATAGATAGTAAGACGACAAGTATAAACATTAGGATAAGATGGAAGAGTAAGAAAAAGACATCAGATATGGATATGTACCTAATATTTATATTTGGGGAATACCCCTTAATTTAAACAGTAGTATTGAGATATCCAGATCATTTATCGCAAGTACCTATCTACGTACTGGGGCAGGCACCTACCTAGGTAGGTAAGTCAGCAGGTAGCTAACAAAAAATAAATGCGCAAGTTTAAGAGATCTGAACTCTTGAGCCTTTACAGGTGAGGCACCTGTCGACACGGTGCACAGGTCGAGGCGATGCACAGGGGCAGATTATCCAGGAAGTCCCATACATAATCCTAAGCCGCTTTCAATTCCAGCGGTAATGAGAGCCGCGAAGCGTGCCGAAGCGGCTTGCGCGCTCTCCGAGGAGGTGCTAACGGCTTTCATTCCGTTAGGTTTACTTCCGCGATACCGGTCTTGGGCCGATGTACACACTTAAGTGGGGGTGGGGGTGAATTTGCGAGGGGTGTCACGTTGTCCTCGCTCCGTGTCGCGTCGGAGCGACCGATATTTCACACTTCAATGATTTAACGACTACGTATCCGCAAGCCATGGCATCAGTATGATTCTTTTCCTTTCAGAAACAGCTATCGAATGACCACCGTAACTTTTAGGAGTTTTTCGAAACAGGATTAATCCAACCGTACGAAAGGTAGTAAGCAACTTGTTGACCACCACGATACCCCCTCTGGAAACGTCCTCTTGGTACGGTTGAGCATTCACCGAGGGCGGCTAACGCTCCGATACCGTTTACCTGGTCCATATCATGAACTCTCAACCCTCCTGTCGATCTTCCCATGTCTCTTCCTACGATACATAAAATGCTAGCTCTTTCATGCTTCACCCTCCTCCCACTCCTCTCGCTCATCATGAAGTTCGTCAGAGCGTTCGCCAGCCAAGACCCTAGCAAGCCTATTTCCGAGTATGTGGGGCTTCTTTCCATTCAACTACTCTCTGTACGCGCCCCACCGCTTGTTGCACTCAGCTGCCATGAACTTGTAAAGATCATGTTGATGGTTCGGTGGATCACCACGTAGTTCTAAAGGCAACTCTGTTGCGACCTCTCGATCCTCTCCGCGTTCTCCGTCCCCATGACCTGGATCCCGTACTCGGACCGAAATTGGTTGTTGGGCGGCTCGGGACAAGTCCCACACCTACGGATCTTCCGCGTCGGGGTTCAGCGAAGGCAACATGCTATATATGGCATCTCGTGCGTTGGGGTAAGCTTGCGCTAGGGTGGCCAACGCTTGGAGATATACGGCCGGGACCTTCTTGTCTTTCCCCATCTTTACCGCCTTGAAGATGTTTGTATTGACAATGAATGCGAGGGCTTCGTTCACACGGCCAGGTAGTTCATTCGTATCGATGATATCTCGAGCCTTGTCTCCACACCAGCGGAATCTGCACGAGTCGCGACTGTTCGGAGTGTTCGGCGCTGGAACCGGTTCGCCGTTATTGGCATCGCCGCCAGCCTGGGACGCTGTCGTAGAGCAGGGGGCGTCCCGTGGTGGATCGGGTTCGTCGGCGGCTCCTGTACTATGTCGGGCGCGCTTGGCTGGAGGAGCCCGGTTCTCGTCTCCGTGGTTGCTGGTAGCATCGGGCAAGGACCCCGACGGGGCAAACCGGGACGACATACTCGCCGTTCTCGGTGGTTCGAGGGGTTGAAAAGCTGCCAGAAAGTGGTCCCGCTTAGCCGGAGTGGCTATGGAGTGCTGCGCAGCGTGTACTGCATCTTGGCTGTCGCTCTTGAGTGGGGGCTCGCGTAAGCTTCCTCGGTCATCGGCGCCCTGGTAGAAGTTAGTTTCAAGTCCTACGCAGTCAACGTCAGAGCTACTTACAGGAGTCAGCACGCGGTTCGGTATAGTGTGCGATTGTGAGCCCTCCCTTGCAGCGGCCGCGACGCGTGCCAGGCGGGCATGGCGCTCGGCAATCAACTCTTTATGGTCTTCAACTGAACCGTAGATGAAGGCATCCAGTGGACACCCTTGGTTCAATGCAATCCAAATTCGGATATTCCATCTTAGCTCGTAGTTTCCGAGTATGTAGGCCATCTCATCATGGCGTTGGTCGGTCTGGTCTTAGGGGCCTGCTTCGTTTGCCTAGGCTTCTAGCTCGGCCTCCACATCCGGCCGTCGCTCCATCATGAGATGCTGAATGGCAACGACGAGGTCGACAGGAAATGGGCATGGAAAGAGTTGCAAAGATGGTGTGGTAAGTGGTGGTAGAAGTGTAGAGTAGGAACGGCAAGGAAGGTGCGTTTAGTGATTGACCTCGCGTTGAATTTTTGCGGTGGCAATTTCATACAGGTAATTTGATAAGAGGCCTCCCCGTAGAGTAAGTCAGAAATATACAAATCCGATACTGAGTTACCTAGGTAGGTGCATTAGGTATCGCGAGCTGTAACCTTCTGCCTTCGCGTACGATCATGGTTTGGCGCATATCCCATACATTGGCGCCGTTAGTAAACTCGACCACTACTCAACCATACCTTATTGACATCAAAACTCCATTTATCATCAATCATACTCAGATGCCTACAACATTACATCGTATTCATCATAAGCGGATATCAAGTAATCGTCCATATCCTCTATCTTCTAGCATCCATCCTACCCATCGCGGATACCCTTTCCTTCTAAAAATCATCCGTGCGCTTAGAACTGTTAGTGCTAAAGCGTGCATCACAGCTATTTCCTTAACACTTGGCATTTTCGACCAAGAAACGCTACAACACCAACGTGGAAATCTCGCGATACCTGTCGCGCTCTCATGGGCAAAGACAGCTTGTCGCGGTGATGGAGACCTCGGAAATACCACTCCGCCCACCTGCGGCCCCTGACGAAGGAGCCCAACATTCAATGGAACTTGAGCTCACCTCCTCTACTCATCATCCCCAACAGCACAAAAGGAAGAAAACTGCTGATGTCCAAACATCTTCCACGACTGGCCTTACCGGGAAGGTATCTGCAACCACACGACTACAAACTGACATCGCGACAACTGCAGTCTCGTCTTACCTGGACGAACTGGAACACAAGACCCGCGTTAAGAAACAAGTAATCCAAGATCTTGCTTCATGGCTCGACACGTTTGTGGACAAGTACGCAGGCGAGCATCAAGCAGATCACAGATCAGAGGCTCGGATGTATATCGGGAAGCTGGCAAATTACCTCAACTCGGTAGCCTTCTCGGCCACCACAATTATGTCTCGTATGCCTAACGACCAGCAAGGTGCTTACGCACCACGATCGAATGGCTTAGGGAAGCCAGCGGCCAAGCCCGTCTCTTGGGCTAGTCTGGCTAGGTAACCCCAAAGCGGGACCCGCTAGACGGAACAGCAAAGAAGACAATAGAATCCTGATCCGTCTCAGCACGGAGCATAGAGCGCACCGGGAACAGCCTTTTGCGCTGCGGGCGGCGCTGCGCAGGGAATTTGGGGATCTGAACCTACAACTAACAGATATCCCTAGCATTACACCCACTAATACTGGGTGGGCTTTGCACGTAACAACTAGAGAATTGCGGGACAAGCTACTTGAGCCTGCAGCAAAGAACAGGCTTGGCAAAGTGTTCCAGGCGGAGGCGGTAGAACTTCCAGAAACTTGGTATACCTACGCTGTACCAGATGTTCCTTATTCTTTTCCAAATTATACGGATCCCGGCAGCTACGTCGACACTGCGGAGGTAATCGCGGATGAGGTGTCCATCAAGGCCAAATGCAGACCCAACCGCTGTAAACCCTCCCGGCACGGACCCAACCCCACGACGGGCAGGGGTACGTGGCTTGTCTCCTTTCTAAGCCCGGTCAGCACTTTCCGGCTGTTTGACTGCAGCGGGTTGTCGAAACTGGTGGAAAAGAAACCTGTGATTGAGTTGCATAATCCGGGCTGTCAAGGCTATTGCGACCGGAAACGATGTAATCGAGAACCGCGGTGCAACAACTGCGGACAGGAATTACGCCTGCACTCCGGAGAGCCGTGCGTCAAGGCTCCGATGTGCGCGAACTGCAAAGGTCCCTTCCATGCGGGCCATGACGGCTGTGCAGCGGCCCCTAAAAGGGTGGGCGGCCGACTGATCAAGCCTAGCGGGAAAGAACTGCGGAAGATCCGTAAAGCGGGAGCTAGGAGATACAGGGCGGCAACCACAAGACAAGAGGCAGCCGTCCAGGAGGGCCCAACTCAAGAGGAGACCTCAAGAGAAGTCGATGCGACCGGGGAGGAGATGCCAGCCATAACAGCGCCCCCCGAGAATCTGGCTATGCAGGAGGCAGCAGAGGATGTCATAGTGGTGCAGGATGAGCCAGCCGAGCCGGCTTCCACGGGACCCTCGGAGAAGAAAAGGAACGGAAGGAAGAGGACCCGGAGCGGGTCTATGTCTGGGACCAGGCCAACCCACGTCCCTAGCCCTTCGCAAAGTGCCCTTATCCTAACCCCCAATCTGCTTGAACGCGAAGATATCACCGCACAACGGCGAGCTCGGCCTACGGCCATAGCAGCAAGAGAAAATTGGAAAAGTTCACTCGCCGACCTTATCTAATGCTAAGAGAAGAAGGAGGTAAGGGTGGTAAGAAAGGATCAAGAGGGCGTCGACCTTCTCGTAGCTCCAAGGAGCTTCGGATAGCTTGGTGTAATACACGGAATGCAATGGCACCGCATATCACGTTATTAGAGGTGTGTTGGAACGAAGGAATTGATGTCGTCCAGGTACAAGAGCCCTGGGCGCGGCCCGACACCAAGACCCAGAACCACATCGGCTTCGAAACGTATGCTCCAGTGGATAGCTGGACAACGTACGACGAACGGCCTCGAGTTATGACATACGTTCGGAAGAACAGAAAGATTAAGGCGCAACAAAGACGTCCGGTCCAGTCGCGCGAAATGCTCTGGCTTGACGTGAACGGATACGTCCTTCTTAATGTTTACAGGCAGCCCGGCCAAGACAATGCTATAGATTATGTTACCAGGCTAATACCGCCGACTCGCTGCCTTGTAGGGGGAGATTGGAACGTTTGGCACCCGGAGTTTGAGCCGGGTATAGGAGGGCTGAATCGGGGGGCGGACCTGGTACAGTGGCTTCATAGAAGCGGTATGGCGTTCACAGGAGTGCCTGGCCAGCCGACACACAGGGCAGGACATGTACTGGACCTTGTTTTCTTGAATATTCCTTTTGTGGAAACGACGGTAGTGGAAAGCATGGCTACAGGATCGGATCATTTTACTCTTGTCTCTATGATACTAGGTCGGGGCCACGAGGCGCTGGCACAGCTTCGTTATAAAGTACAGGAAGAGGACCTGGACCGCTTTTGCTACTTTGTCGCGATAGGGGCGGTATTGTTTCCTAAAATAGTAAATGTAGAGACATTGGGATAGTTAAACAACTATGTGAATATACTAAATAAAATATTTACATCAGCCATGGAGGCAATGGGTAGACTAGCCGGTAACTGAGTATACTTGGCCTTTTGGTGGACGAAAGCGTATTAAGAGGCTTACGATTCGTACAAGGCTTCGGAAAAGCTGCGCCCGCCAGAACAGCAGGAGTATATGGCGGAGCACCGATATTTCTTTTCTGTGGTTTGGGCCGCGAAAAGATAGTATTGGAGGAATATTATTGATAGCGTCATTACTGATAGTTAGCTGTATAAAATTGTAAACTGGTATAAGCTAGGATCTAGCCTCAAATCCCTACTTTTAAAAATAGGCGATAAGGTGGTAGAAGACATTATGCTTAAGGCGGAAGCGTTCCGGATAGAAATACTGGAATGATTCTCTGATGAAGACGATTTACTATATGACCCTTTAGAAGGATGGACTGTGGCGGAGGAAAAGCTAACGTGGGAAATCTTGGTAATATTAGAAGAGGTCAAGGCGTATATAATAGGGGTTAGCAGTACCTCCCCGGGCGTCGATGGTATAACAGTACAGCTTTTAAGGGTGTGTTGGGAGTTTATTAAGCACTATATGCACGGAATTTTCGAAAAGGCTCTACAACTCCTGTATTTCCCGGCGGCTTAGCGGAAAGCGGAAGTAGCGGTAATACCCAAAACAAGCAAGCGAGATCGAAGCTTAATCTGGTCTTGGCGGCCTATCGTTTTATTATTATGCTTGGGCAAAGGCTTTGAGAGGCTTGTGGCTAAAAGAATGGCCTGGATAGCTTTTATCAATAATGTATTTAGCCTGTAGTATGTTGGGGCCCTGCCGAAATGATCTATTATGGATTTTGTAGTATTGTTTGTATATAACATGGAAGATGTGTTTGTTGCTGGCTTGGAAGTAACTATGGTTACTATGGATGTTTAAGGGGCCTTTGATGCTTTGTTAAAGCGTAGGTTACTGTAACAAATGAGATGTTAGGGCTAGCCACTAAAAATCTTGTAGCTAATGAATTCCTTTCTTACGGATTGAGTCGCCTGAGTGCGCCTGGAAAGGGCAACTACAGGATTCAAAGAAATACAATACGGCACGCCCTAGGGCTCTCCCTGGTCGCCGGTGTTATATATGCTGTATCTAGCAGAGTTGCTTAAGCAAGACTCTAAGCTCCATTTCGGTTACGCCGATAATATCTGTGTATATTATGCTACTTGGTTGCTGGATGAAAACGTGGAACTTTTAGCTAAAGATGTGTGACGTGTTTTGTAGTGGGGAGATGCTAACAAGATCTTTTTCGCATCCGAAAAGTGCGAAATGGTATATATTATCAGAAAGAAAGACCGAGGTAATCCCTCAATAAAGGTAAATGAACATTTTAGTATCTAACCGGTCCCAAAGCCAGAAAGGAATAAGCAACAGCCTGGGGTTAAATGGCTAGGAGTGTGGTTTGACCGAAAGTTTATTTTTAAAAGGCATGTGGCAAAGAGGGCAGGTAAAGTTATGGCACTCGCCTAGCACTTCCGTAGTCTAGCCAGTTACCAGTATGGCCCTCTGGCTTCTAGTCTCTGTAAAGCGGTTATAATATGTGTGATCCCCATGGCGTTTTACGGCATGGAAGCGTGGTACTGTGGTCGCCGTAAGCCGTATCCGAAAGTGTCGAGCTTAAAAGAAAAGGAAGTTGATATTAAAGTAGCTTGGTATATAGATATTGTATAGTGAGCATTGATCTTGGCGACTAAATCGATGTTGTTAGTATGGAAAATGATACCGACTTATACGATATTTCGAGACGCGGGGTTACTTATAGCAGAAATTGCGCTTAAAAAGGCGTTTTAGCGCTTTTCCTATAGGCTTTGGACTGTAAATGTAGGTTATCCGCTGGCTCCAAGGATAAAGCTAATCAAAATACACAGGGGCCCTGGAGTAGGAGGTATGTGAACGCCCAAAACAAAAATGTAAATAGTTATTAGACGATTACCGCTGGTTTACCGCCTGGCTCTGGTTCCTCCCACCTACCCTTCAGGCTCTGGATAAGACCTTATTGAGGGGTTTTTGAAAGAATAAGCAGCGGAAGCTTTTGAGGGTTGGTATTAAGCATTACTGCCTGGAGATGTGGTGGTTTTTATAGATGGCTTCCAAGAAGGGGATAAGATAGGCTATAGCTTCGTGATATTCCAGAATTAGAAGCTTTTATTATCCGGATGTAACTGACTTGACCCTGTATTTATTAATTTTGACGTTGAGGTAGTAAGTGCCTGGAAAAGATTATAAAGTGTTATTATAGTACTTGATCTTGGCAAGTAATGGATTTGGGTGTGTTTGGATAATACTGGCGTTATTTGGGGATTATGAATTAATGTAACATCGTTTTCCTAATGGGTGTATTTACAGTTCTATGCTATTATAAGGATTTATAATATAAAAATGAAATGGTATCTAGGATATTATAATATTTAAAAAAATAAATTAATAGATAAGTTAATTAAAATAAAAATATAACTTTTAAAAATAAATAAAAATTATATATTTATAATATATAAAATGAAAATATTTATTAAAAAAATTATATATAATATATGAAAATAATAATAATTAATAATTAAGAAAAATTTTTTATTAAAATATAAAAATTAGAAATTAAAATATTATATTTATTATTTTA
>JAOXNQ010004812.1:0-24683 GCA_028571165.1 Hypoxylon perforatum
ACTAAAAAAACACTATGACCACTCCCTGACACGGTTGTGGTAACGGTGTCAAAACACCCCCCCCTCCCCATAAGGTAGGCCTCCTGCAGCTAGGTACCTTAGTACCTAGGTAACTGCTTGCCGTTTGAACCAGCCTTAAAGGCGGGGCGGCAAGATGCACGAGATTGCTAGGTTATCCCGAGACAGCCTCTTTAATTTAAAGGCCATGGCTGGCCAAAAGCCTCGCATATCTGCGGAAGTCTATGGCTTTCAATAAGTCTTAGTAGCTTTAGGCATTCAGTAGGTGGGCTGAAGCAAAGATGACGACTCCTAACAATAAGAACTTGTTCAACGATGGAGCCAAACGTGTATGAGATAATAGTCTCAAAGGAAACGAGGATTTCAAAGGCAGCAAGAATACCTGAGAGGGTGGTGAGGATATGCTGTTAAGAGAATATAAGGAAAAAATTGTGCTGACCTAATCGGCTACAACCGGGGACGCCAGGGGGTGACATGGCAACATTCTACCATGGGGATGGCCTAGAAAGCATACTTCATCCCTGATTTACCGCTAATTATCTTAGGTTCGGTGAATTCATATACTCCCGCAATCCCGCCAAAACGTCCATACCCCGAGCTTCCCCCAATTCCTCCATTAGGTAGAGTAGCCTCGATGTAGACGGTTGGGCCATTGATGTGACAGCTTCCAGCTTCGACCGCGTCATCAAGATTCGCATCGTCGAGGATAATTACAGGTGCCTTGCCTCCTAACTCGAGGACGCACATGTCGCGACCCAACCTGCGATTATCCTGCCTACGCGGTCACTGCCGTGATATGACGCATCGCGGGGTGTTTCACAGCATGCTCGGTGACGGCCGGCGTCCACTCTGGCGACACATGTAAGAAGTTTAGGCAGCCCGACGGCAACCCCGCAGCCTGGAGAGCGCGGACCACTAGGTGCTGGCTCTTCGGCGAGAACTCCGACGGCTTGAGGATGACGGTGTTACCACATATCAGCGGAGTGGCGATGGCCCGCGCAGTGAGATTGACCTTGTTGGGAGTTAGTTCGTCTTCAAAATCTCCGGGTGGAAAACGGTGGTGAATTTACTCACAGGAGCGTTCCAGGGGCTGATCGCAAACACAGCTCCAAGAAGCGCAACGCAAGCGCAAATATATGGGCTACTAAAACATGAAGCTGAAGGGAATGAGATGGGGTAGGTACCTAGGTATTGAAGGGAGCTTGGTTCGATTGGCCACAGCTATGATCTTGATACTACCAGCTTAAAGAACCATAATGATGCTAGGACACTCATCTGTGCTTGACTTGTCTGTATCACATTACACTCTCTACAGACCAACGGCACGCATTTTGGGCTCAGATGTCTTCTGAAAGGCCCCTCACGGGTGCTTCTGCCATCTTCCGTGCTCTCACTTCTGCTGGCATATCACACCTATTCATACACTTGGGATCAGACCAGCCGGCGTTCCTCGCCGAGTTCGCATCCTAATCGCACAAGAGTTCCAAATCTTTACGTCTCTTAACGAGACGAACGCGCTCTTGGCCGTAACTGGGTTCGCATAGATAGTAGGGCGGCCGGCCGCCGTGCTCGTTCACGTTGAGTGCGGCACTCAGGGCCTCGCCGGCGCAACTCGATCAGGCACCGTCGACTCCTGATGTCTTGCCAAAGATTGTGAAAAACGTTTAATGGGGCGGTTCAAATTTTAAGGTGTGCGACCTTGAAGGGTGCCTAGTCAAATAAACATGTGTGACCTAAACTAAGACTGATGCTGTCGGCATTCTGACGGCGGCATTAGAAGGGGCTCTGATATCTTCAAGGCTCTCTGCCTCGGAGCGGATATGGTATGGATAGACAGGCTAGCACTGTGGGAATTAGTATATGACGGCGAGCACGGAGTGGTTAATGCACTGAAGATACTGGAAGAAAAGTTAAGAGAATACATAATGCTATTAGGTTCTGCTACATTGAAAGACATGGGGCCTCATCTCCTAGTTGAAGCACGGCATGGAACAAGTACCTAGGTAGGCTTTAAATTAATCTCGTCTTTACTCATGGGAATAAAGCTCTACTTGCATGATCTCCTTCCCTAACCGAGTGTGGTATCGTTATGAGACGTGGTAGTCTCCCATCTAAAGAAACATCGTGACGGTAGCAACAAAGTCGTCAAATCCATCGATGTAGCACACATGTCCAGCATTCGGAACAACGTGGAAATCCACCCTGGCGCTGGCGTTCTTCGTCTTGAGACCCTTTTCGACGCCGTCGCGCAGCTCCTTCATAGCCTCGGGCAAGTTAGCATCCTTCTCGCCGACGATAAACAGGGCCTCCTCAACGCCCTGGCCCGCCGCTTCGGTCTTCAGTCGCAGGTCGAACGTGTCGCTTCGCAGAGCAGCGCAGCACGTCTCGAAGCCGTCGATCGTCGTGCTCAGCATCAGCTCTCGGATACGGCTCGTCTCGTCCGGGTGCGCATCCATCCACGCGCGGCCGAGCCAGCGGTCGAGCGTACCATCAATAATACCGTCCATCTTGCCGGCCTGGCGCACAGCCGCCACGCGCGGGCCGAAGACGTCGTCAATGCCGGCGTTGGCGGGCGAGCACGAGATGGTGTCGCACGCGACCAGCTTCCGGACGGTGCCCGGGTACTTGGCGGCGAACACGATGCCGGTCGCGGCGCCCAGGCTCACGCCGATCCAGGCGTGCAGCCGGTCAATGCCCAGGTGGCGGAGCAGAGCGTGCACGTCCTCGGCCAGGTCGTCGAAGGTCGTCGACGAGAGGTCCGCCGGGACCGTAGAGCCGCCGTGGCCCGGCGGGTCGTAGCGCAGCACACTCAGGCCGCTAGCGGTGAGCTTGTTGACCACGGCGTCCCACGTGGGAAATGGCGTGCATAGGGAGTTGGAGAGGAGGACGACGGGGGCATCTGAATCGGAGATGGCCCGCGTCAGCGCATACGAGAGTACGCGCGAGGACGGCAAGGTGAATAACGAAGCTGTGGTAGACATGATTCCGGATGTGGTTTTTGAAGTGCAGCTCTCAAGAAAGAAGGTAGAAACCGCGATATTTGCTTGACTTTTGAGGCTCTCTCACGAGCTACGTCACTCATTAAATTGAGGAGTTTACCAATTAAATCCGCACGGGTTAATGAGCTTAACGGGTTAATGGCGTTAATTAGGGGCTTAGGATTGGTACAATACTGCACCTTGTAGGGGACCCCCTGGTCCTAACATTCACTATCCTGGAGGGGTAGCAGGGCACTCAAACACTAACCCCTCAATACCTAGTTTAGCACTTGGATTGAGAACTCGTGCTCTTAACGGCAAACGCTATAATGGAGTTGTACAAAAGGTTGCGTGGTTCCTGTTGCAGTCAGGAATATATGATCCGATGTCTCCATGGGATCCTTCATCCGCCGAATATGAGAGGAAGCTCGACCAGAGCTGCTGAAGCTAAACGACGCGCTCGTCGCGTGCCGGAGGATTAACGGAAGCGTGGTAGTCAAAGCTGTGATATCTGCAGGTAGGTATGGTAAACGATACTGAAGTGGATTACGAATTCATTAATGATCGTGTTAGTAACGCAGTAGGTGTATTCTGGCGCCCGGTGGGACTAATCGCTGCGCGTCATGTTTAGCTCAGGATATCCAATGCACGTTTACACCTCCTCGTAAGACCCGCTTCTCGGACATGTTGAGGACCTCAGTGACCGGTATATCCAGTTGGAATTGGTGCGTCTCGTACGACCGCTCGTGGGAAGCCGGGGTCGGGTTCACGATATTCGGCGTATTTATCGTCTCAGACCCATATTCATACCCATAACCGTATCCACCTCCCTATCTTTCCCCGCTAAGGTTTACATAGCTTCCGTTGTCTGTAGGTGGAACTGTTTCCCTCGCGAGCGATGCATCTGGCAAGGAGCATTATATCGGACCGTCTGGCGGTCTTCAGTTTCTCGGCCAGCTCCGCCGACTTCTTATCTCAAGAGAGCAGAGACCAGGCTCACAGTCTCTGATTCCTCCTGGTGCTGTCTCGAGGTTTACTGAGGACGACGGGGCACAGGCACTTGAGGCCGAAGAGTCTCACGAAGGCGGACCGAACTCGAGGAACAACGACAATGTCTCCATCACAACTACGCTAGGCAGCATTGCTTCTCTAGAAAGCGACTTTAGCTGGAAATCATCTGCCGGTATAGAGGAACATTGGAGACGATTGCCTGCGACGGACCTTCTAGAAAAGCTGCTGCAATCATTTTTCCAAAATGTCCATGATGACTTCGTACTATTCCAGCGTGGGATGTTTGAAGGTGACTATGAAGCGCAAAGTCGAATGTTGCGACATCACGGAAACCAGTCAAATCATGACAGAGAGCCCGATCTAGGACTGCTCGCATGTATCTATATGATGCTTGTATTCGGAAGCATGAGCGGTCCCACCATCGGAAGGAATACTCTCGATCATAATGCGCTTCGAAAGTATTGTGTATCATCTGCTAGGTCTCTGCTGCCGCAACTCATTAGCAAATGCACGCTCTACAATCTTAGGGCACTGCTTCTCTTGGGTCTATTCCTTCATAATAACTACGAAAAGAACGCTACTTGGAATCTCGTGGGCACAGCTACTAGCTTGGCCGACCTAGTGGTATGAAAAATGGACGTTGAAGTCGTTCCACCCCATACCGGCATGCGTGAGTGTCCCTTGCTTATTGCTTACCTAATTCAATTACTCCCTTTATAGACGCTGACATAATCAATCGCAGTGGGTAGTAATAGAGGTGGCAGCGATGCTGTGCCAGTATCCTCTACCTTGAAGTTGTGCCGAATCTTCGGCAAGAGTAGGGCAAGCCATGGAGCAGAATATTGTAAGGTCAAGATCTTCGAACACCAAAGCAACTCTCCTAGATCTCAAGCAATAGAGAGCAGGCCTTGCACAGTAGTAGTGGCTAAACATACCACCTATCAAGACCAGCGAGTGTCTGTTTGATGACGCGGAGCCAAATGCCATGGCTTTTGACAATCTTAAATCCCTGCTGCGCTGGCAAATTCAAGCGTCGTCGACAGCTGCGCTGATGCTGTATACCGAGCCAATTTCTATTAGTCTCAAAACTATCCTCAGTCGTTAACCACCTTCACGTTAATTGGGTGTCGTTCACTCACCCACGTCGCCATATGAGACATTGTTGACGGTGACGCCGAATATGGCGACGCAGGTGAATGAATGACACCCAATTAATATGAAAGTGGCCAACGACTGAAAATTGTTCCGAGATCAATTTAAATTGCCTGAAGCACCTCCTGGAGCTGCAGTTTCCATCACTGCGACTGAAAACCCTAGCAGGGGGAGTCTCACGACGCAAGTGGGGATCGAACTCTTGGGTTCGAGGCTGGGCAGGGCCACGCAACCAACTGAGCTATCGACGCTTGATAGGAATCGAACTTAACATTCCTTTTGTACCAAAAACATACTAGTAAATTGTTGACGGTGACACGGTCTCCATTATGAAGCGCTTTGCGAGATTAGTGGGTGCTTTTGCCGATTACGTCAACTACCGAGGGAACGGTACTGCAAGGGGTGACAGCGATAGAGAATCTAGGTTTCTTCCGCCAGATTCAAACCAGTTCGCAGCTGACGTCCTTCTGGGATCCGAAGCCTTGGATTCGTTCTATTAGTCCAATGCCATGATGCCACTGGGAAATATCATTGGAGAAGATGAAAAGGCTGCTTTTGGTGGCTGGACAGGGTATAGGGGTAATTGGGAACGGCGTTGACTGGATGGGCTCACTGATGGGTGTAGGGGACGACATGTCCTCGGAATATGGAAGCTCAAACGTGGTACATGGTTAGTTTTATCTTGAAGGGCGTTAGGACTTGGTCTCGACTTGTAGGTGGTCGCGTTGTTCATAGGACATTGGATCTGGAATGCTGTGATGACATAATCAGTTTATAGTTCGAGATTCGCTCTAAATTTTGGATAGTTGGTGCAAAAGCCGCTATAATTACAGTCGCTGTCGTATACCCACCCGCGCTAAATAGCGCTATAACTATAGCGACTTCTTAGCGCCTAGCTTCCTATAATTTTAGCAGATGCTTTGCATTACGTAGGTACCTACCTAACCTACCTAATATCTAGGTACCTTTTTAAGGGGTTCTGACTGGGACTAATTCGAATTAATAGGATACATCTGTCAACACTACCTCCTAATGTTCCGCCAACTAAAGTGTGTATCGAAAATCGGGATGTTTCTCCTAGTTTGCCCTGCGCTTCCTGTGGCAGCTCTCGCAAGTAGTCCCTCTTACCAGCCTCCCGCTGCCTGTTCTCGTAGGCGCAACAAGCCCACAGATTATCAGCGGCGATGATTCCTGCGACTTGAAAAGCGACGCACGTCATTATTCCGAGAAGTTGCTGAGGTCCGTCCTTAGACGGGAAGACCAGCGCTGAGATAATACCGCCGGAGTGACCCAAGGTTCCTGTAAATGCGGTGATGGTTCTGAGCTTTTTGGAGCTTGTCACTTGGTTCGCGCTACATGTGGATTGTTAGCAACCGTATAAGAGGTACCTTAACGGAATTGACAGACTTACCACCAGGCAATACACAAAAGTTGGACGATGTAGATACCGATCGCAGCGAAGTATATTCCCATGTATCGCAAGCTTCCGTCTAAGAAGGCTACAAGTAACAGCCCCAGAATGATAAAGCAAAAGCCACTGAGGCAAAATCTGCCTCTGCGCTGGATCCGATCCGACCAGATACCCAGCGGTACCGAAACGATGCTGGAAGCAAGACGCGGCGGCGCGCTGAGGAGGTTGGATTTGAGGTCATCCTGGCCGAAAGTGCGCAAGATGGTAGGCTGGAAGACCGAAAGCGTACGCCGCGTGCGGAAACTGTGCGTGCTGGCGGGCGACTTCATGAAGTGGCGGCTCTGTGACCTGCCCGACCTGTCGCGCTGGGTGCACCCCTCTGGGAAGGTCGTTCTGCTCGGCGACAGCTGCCACCCGATGCTGCCGTACCTAGCGCAGGGCGCGGCTCAGTTGTTCGAGGACACCGTTGCGCTGCGGCAGTGTCTGGCCCTGGACACGGATATCAAGAGCGCGCAAGCCCCGCGCGACCCTCGTGTAGGCCAAGACGCGCGAGCACCAGCACATCCTGCATATCGACGACGACGACGAGCAGCAGGTGCGGGACCGGCAGCTCCGGATCAACGGTCACTAGAACCCCGGGTTTTGGGCTTACGATCAGCGACGTAAGTGGCTGTTCAGCCACGACGCGGAGATCCTCGCGAAGGAGGGGTATGAACTGTAGAGAGGTCTGCTCGAAACCATATATGATGTACATATATGCAAATTCGTTTATAATACGTGAGCAGATTCATGTTTATCTCATCAGTACACTGCCTACATAATATATGCAGATCTCGTTCGCCTCGTGACAAGGCAGCAAGGCCCCTGGTCTAGGAATCTGGAAGAGCCGGATGTCAGCGGATAACGGGCATACTCATCTGTTCTTTCGCAGAGCTACGGTTCAATTTCTTTTCTCTTTTCTTTTCCAATAACTTTGCTCACCAAAATCCTTAAGTTAAACATCCAAGATGGCCGACGGCGTATGGAGACCAACCACGCCCTTCGATAAAAACGTCCCCAGATGGCCTCTATCTTATAGCTTGACAAGACCGCCGACAGGCCCGCACGAGTGGAACTACATGGATTTTCGTGGACCCGAGGGCCAAACCGTTGACGTGCTATTTAGCGACTCATTCGAAAATTCGGAATGCATTGCGAAAACCTTCCTCGACGAACCGGTGCTGGGCTTTGATATGGAGTGGCCTATGGACGCTGATGAGCGTACAATACTCAAAGAAAAACTTGGACTTATACAGATTTCCTGTGAGAATAGGATCGCTCTATTTCATATCTCACTCCACAATGGCTCAACGACTCAAGACCTCATTGCACCGTCCCTACGCCGTATTATTGAGTCTCCCGCAATCCTCAAGGTGGGCGTAGGTATTTTGAGTGCCGACTTTAAAAAACTGAAGGAAGATTTCGAACTACAGCCTCGGGGTGCTTGTGAATTGACCCATCTACACAACCTAGTTAGGTTCGGGTCGAACGGCCTTGAGAACGTTGATACCCGGCTGTGGGCATTGGCAAAACAAGTCCAAGTCCACCTCGGTTTACCTCTTCCGAAAGATCCTGCTGTCCGAGAGAGCGACTGGAGCAAACCATTGGACAATAACCAGAAAAAATACGCAGCAAATGATGCATATGCCGGCTTCATGTTATTCCATTGCCTGAATGCGAAGCGTTTGAGGATGGCTACGATTCCGCCGCTTCCAAAGTTGGCTGAATCGTATCTGCCTTTCAAATTTTCTAAAGATATACGCGCAGTTGAATTCGAGCCGGGGCGACTATCGCAATATATATCTCCGACACAAGAATTATCTCAGGATATAACCATTGCATCCAATCGCCTCTTGGGTGATACGGTAGCTGCACGTCGTCTAAAACTCTATTCGCTCCGCAAAAGCATTGGCATTGCCTGGGGCATCGGTAATTTCTCCGTACCCTCGAGAGAAGTCATACTGAGATTCTCCAACCGCGCAACGATCAGTAAAAGAGCACTCTTAGATATTTACGAAATCGGCGAGGAGGAGGCTAAGCGACTTAGCCACGAGTGGTTGCAGATTATTGAGAGTTTTGAAGCTGGACGGGTACCGGAGTCTGCGGTGACGTCGATTTCAGGAGCAACTCGCGAAAGGCTCCGCGGAAGACTGGAGAGGTTGCGCCGCTTACATGCGACGCATATAATAGGACCGTCCCAGAATAGCGGAATGTCGTCCTAGTCGTCAGGTGCCCGACAGATTGCTAATGATGAGTTGGATGGGGGAGATGACTAAGAGGTACCCAATGCCTTTGAAGTTGGGAATATTATTTAATTTATTACAAGAGGACAAGTTCCATAACTTGTGTCAGCCTCGCTCTTTTCTTTTGTTGCCGCGGAATTAAATTGTGGTTTCCGCCATAGAAATACACGCTGGTTGAATATATAGACACATGGAGATTAAGAGGCAGGTAGTTATAAATTGAAAAAAGTTCCTTTCCTCAGATTAATGGCTTGAATTTCTCGGTTGTTTGAGCCGTGCTCGTTGGCTAGGTGAGCAGCTGGCCATGTGATGGACTGTGGCTGCAGTTAATTGAATGGGTCCGTCCGCAATAATTTTCAATTTCAATTCCCTGATCTTTCTCAATCTCTTTCGCTGACATCACTGCCGACTCTGCTACGCATTTGCTACCTCCCTACCTCGCACGATGGATGACACGCGGAAGCCGGACCCGAAATTTGATAAAGACAAGATCCAATGGCCGTTAACTTACTCGCTAAAACCGCCGAAGACAGGTGACCCGCCGCGCCAGTACTGGCATTACTCGTACTACCGCGGACCCCGAAACAGCCCCGCCCAAATCTTATACAGCGATTCCTTGTCTCGGAGCGAAAGTCTTGCCCGCATCTTCCTCAACGAGCCCGTGCTGGGATTCGATATGGAATGGAAATACCCCGGGAAAAGTACGCGACTCCAGGAAAAGGTCTCTCTGATCCAGATTGCCTGCGAGCGCAGAATTGCGCTATTCCACGTCGCACTCCACGAGGGCCAGACCACAGACGAGATCATCGCGCCGTCTCTTCGTCGCATAATCGAGTCGCCGTCAATCATCAAGACAGGTGTACATATTGTTGGTGCGGATTTTAAAAGGCTTAAGAAATATCTCCATCTTCAACCCAAAGGTGCCTTCGAGCTTAGTCACCTTCACCACCTTGTCTGCGGCGAGCCGCACAAGACTCAACTCTGTGCATTGGCCAAACAGGTTGAATACCACCTCGGCTTACCTCTCGATAAGGGAAAGGTTCGGAAAAGCGACTGGAGTCTTCCTCTGAGCGAAGGGCAGAGGATTTATGCCGCGGACGATAGTTACGTTGGCTTTATGCTGTTTCATTGCATGAACGCGAAACGACTGAAGATGGACCCCGTTCCGCCGCTTCCACAATTGGCCGACTCACCAAAGATAAGTTCTATTGAGCTCGAGTCAACAGCCGCTAAGACCCAAAGTGCAGTCACTACTGTCAAACCCTTCGTAGACCCTCAACCAGTAGAGAGCAACACGGGGCTTGATGCTGGCAATAAGGAAGTAGAAGCACCGCAAGAAAAAGAAAATAATCCTGTGAAAGAGAAAGCCGAAACAGCCCACAGCCATACAGTTCTCAAGCCGTCCGAGCCGTATATGTCATCCAAGCTTTTCATAAAGCTCAAATCGCACCGCACGAGAATTGCCCATGATCAAAATATACCAGCTTATCGCGTAGCCCCGAATACAGTCCTCGAAGAACTTGTCAAACAACGACCGGTCAACAAGAGCCAGCTTTTAAAGATCTATGGTATTGGCAGACGAAAGGCAGACGAATTCGGGGACGAGTGGCTGCAAATAATCGCGGAGGACCTGAGGGAAAATCCCCCTAAGGCAACTAGGAATCCCTTGCAACCCACGGACCCGAATCGAGGTACGGCGACACCAGATGCGCTAAAGCATAGCATCTTCGGTGATGAAAATTTCAACCAAAAACGAGTGAAGATTACAAATGTGCGTCGTTCGAAGGAGATTCACATATATCAGCCTTCGCAAGGCACCGGGTTGTCGTTCTCACTAGCAGACTCTCATCTCAATGACGTTGAAGCGACCGCAGAAAAGGGGTGAGGGGATTATCAAGACGAACATCGTGATAGTCACTATCACCTTACCAGACTTCATTTCAATCTCGGTTAGAACGAAATCGCGCCGAAAAGAACATTGAGCACGCCATCGTTGCTGACCCAAAAGGATATTATGGCTTTGGCGATTGGCTTGTGTAGGAACGCATTTGGGACATTAAAGAAGGCTAGTTCTGTACGCAACATTGGATTCGTATAAGAACTAGTTTTATTTGGGGTGACCTTCATTGGGTATCTACCTATCTAGGGCTCGGAGATAAAGCACTTTGGCACTATAGAGCCCGCTAAACGCGGTCGAGGAACAGAACTCCCTCTATCAGCATACGAGAGAGCAATGAATAAGAACCTCCGAGATGGACGACGAAGAGATAGAGGTGCGATATTGGATGGGGTGGGATATGGTCTATACGGCGTGGATTGAAACATTCACAAATAAGTTTAATGATAGGTCCTTAGGGGTCTACTATTGGCTAATACCTATACGCTCAGGCTATGTTGGAATTGTGGAGGATAACCCTGATGCGAAAGCGACACTCGTACGCAAGTCTTCGTTAGAATCAACGCTACAATCGTTCCTCGCAGTGCTAGCAGGACGTCTTACAACCCCTAATAAAGACCAAGAAATTCCATTCTGAAATTGTGATAATTAGATTCATGTGCCTAACAATTATCGCAGCTAGGTAGTTACAATCCTCTTCTGACTGCCAGGTCCTCCTTGATCAAATCTGCCGCCCGCTCCGCAACCGCATAAACCGTCGCCATGGAATTCCCCCGCGTGGTGATCGGGAACACGCTCGCATCCACCACCCTCAGATTCCGCGTCCCATAGACCAAAAGCCGCTCGTTTACCACGCCCCCCTGGTCGGCGGGCAGCATCGAGCAAGTAGATGTCGGGTGCCAGCTGCTCAGCGTGGTCTTCTTGATGTACTCCTTCATGGCGTCCAGGTCCGTGAGATCGTCCGGCGCACTAGCGTTGCGGCGACCGCCCGGCTTAAGTAGCGATGCGAGAGGCTCCGTCGAGATGATCGTGGACACGTACGTCATGTGCCGCGCAAAGACCTCGATGTCAAGAGGGTGGCTCAGGTATCGCGGATCTACCTTGACGGGGACAGACGGGTCCGCGCTGCGGATGTGGACGTAGCCCCGCGATAGGGGCTGCAGGATGTACACGGCGACTGTGAAATAGTTACCGGGGAGAAATCCGGATTGCAGGAGGGTAGAGAGGGCTTCGGCGCCGAAGTTGCCTTGTGAGGCTTGGCCGCAGAAGGTCGCTGTGGCTTCCTTGGGATTTTGGAGGAGGCGTATGTGGTAGGCCTTTTGCGCGCGACTGAGAGGGTACGAGGCGGAGGAGAACAAGGGGTCTTGCATCCAGTCGAAAGATGTGTCCTGGAGACCAAGCACAGCGTAGGATAGAATCCCGCTGGTTGCTAAGGGTCCGGATTGTGAGTCTGCGTATTGCTTCATGGCTTTTTCCATGGCGACGGGGTCTTGGCGTAGGAGGTCGTCGAGCGTCTTCTCGCCGTCTCTAACCTCGAAACTCAATCCGGACATCGGGTGGTCCTGCAGATTCTCTCCTACATTCTTATTTGCTATCACGACGGAAATGTTCAGCGACGAAAGAAGCTCAGGGTCCCCTATTCCAGAAAGCTCGAGGATCTTGGGAGAGTGCATGACCCCTGCGGAGAGAATGACCTCTTCTTTGGCATTGACCATCTTGGTCTGTCCATCGTGGACGTACTGCACCCCCGTAGCAATGACTTCCGGTGAGCTTCCACTCAGTATAACCCGATGGACGTCAGCTCCGGTTATGACCGTCAGGTTCTTTCGATCCTGAACCGGCTTCAAGTACCCAGAGGTGGCATCGCTTCGCTGGTGTGTCACGGGATCGGTAGAAGTAAGGTTAGTAAAAGCGCCAGTGATCTCTCCAGAAAAGGGGTCGCCGGTGACCGCCCGGCCAAGCGATTGCATTGTCTCAATCCATGCTTTCGGGAAAGGGTTGTCAATGTCAGTAGGAAAAGTGACATCGATCGGTCCGCTGGTGCCATTGACATCAGGTTCAACGTAGTCTAAGTGAAAGTGGTCATAGATGGGATCTCCCGGAGGAGGACAGTGCAAAGTAAATGACTTTCTGAAATACGGAGCGAGAACGTCCCAACTCCAGCCCGGATTCCCAAGCTCGCCCCATGCATCAACAGCAACCTTTGAGGTAGGGACGAAGACCTGGCCGTTAATAGCACTACTTCCACCGAGGATTCGGCCGTAGGGGATCCTGATGGTCTTATCATAAAGAGAAGACTGAGAGAATCAGCCAATGCCATGTCTTGTCGGAAAATGTGGATAACTTCGATCATCAACTCACTTGTGGTTCTGTCACGGCGTCCCAGTCGGCGTCGGAACCCATCAAAGTGGCATACAAAAGTGGTGTTGTGACCCGGGGATCTGACGACTGGTCTTGACCAGCTTCAAGGACAAGCACCGTGACGGCGCTGTCCTCGGTGAGTCTGTTGGCTAGGACAAGACCGGCTGTGCCACCGCCGACAATGACGAAATCATAATCGTCTGTCGCCATCGTAGTGTCATGAAAAATAATGATTATATATAATAGCTCCGCCTTGACCTTGGAGTAATTGCATTGATTGATGGTGTAAGAGAGGGAACGATGCAATAGTAAAAGCGGAGGACTTGTGCCTATCGAAGTAAGGGATGAAATTTAGGCCGACTCAGCTAATAACTGATTTACGTTGCTTAAAAGGGGCCAACAGGTATCAGATACAGGGATACATAACATGCACAAAGCAGCTCGCTCGGATCGACGATATCTGGATAAGTTCTCTGTTGTTGGTTTTCGACCAAGCTTGGGCCTGGCGTCTAGCTATTGCAAACGGTCTCTTTCTCCAGGCGCTCTACTTCTCATCCTTTTCAACTTTCTCGTTCTCGGGGGTTAGCTGCTCAAAGTCCTCCGCGTACGTCATGAAGGCATCCTCATTGACGTTGCGGTACTTCCAGTAGAAGATGATGGTCTGAACGAAAAGCGCGATAGCCGGAGCAGCCCAGGCCCACACGAGAGTAGGATCGGCAATAGCCGGGATCAAGATCTCTCCAAGGGCGCTGCTCAGTGCAGTCATGAAGAGGAACAATGCTACAACGGTAGCACGCATGTGCTCGGGAGCTCGGGCGTATGCTAGTTCATACGAGGTAACGTTGACAAAGATCTCGGATATGGCGCCAAGAGCGACATTTGGAATCTGCCACCAGATCGAAATAGGAGAGACGTCGTCACAGGTACTGGCATAGTAACCACTATTGAAACAGATATTAGTAACTGTCAACATACATAGGAATCAGTTTGGGTTATATCACTTACCAAGGTGAAGTCTGGTATACGTAGTATTGCACAATCGCTCCGATAACTCCTGATATGGTGGCAAGTGCGAATCCAAAGGTCATGCGGTTGATGCGTCCGAACTTGATCTTCCTGCGTTCCAGGAAGGGATAGATAACCTGGGCCATCAAGGGGGAGAACACAATGATACACAGCGGGTTGAAGTGGGATAAGAGGTCGTTGGGCGCGCCGTTGCTCGTCATGCTCGCGCCTTGGTTACTCTGCACAGAGCCGACGCCGCCATCGTTCAGATTCCAGATAGGAATATAGAGGAAGATCGAGACCGCTTGCCACGTGCGCCGTGCATCGTCGACGTCCTTTTCGGAGTATGTGACGTGCGTGTTGCTCTCCGCCAGAAAGGAGGGCTGAACATTGTGCCACAGATTTTTCGACCAGACATTACCTTTACTCGCTTTCAGCGCTGAGACGGTGATCTTAATGAAGCGAGTTAAATCGGAACCTTGTGGGGCTTTCCTGACGGTGCGCTTGTACATAGCGGCAAGCAACACCGGTAGTAGGAAGTAGATGATCCCGGGTACCAAGAAGGCAAGCCAGAAGCTGTGGTACTTCTCAATGTAGACGACAGCAATGGAGAAGAAGGCGCCGACGTTTACGAAGGCGTAGAAGATCAGCATGATATGGCTGACCGTCGTCTCGGGGTCCACCAACACCTTTTCGCCTGACTTTAGCACCTTAGTGTATTCCCTCTGGTATTGATATTGGTCGATGATGGTGGGCGCGACATTGGGCTTGAAGATTCCGGCTCCGATCGCGAGCATGATGAAACTGACAAGGAACGGCGCAACACCCTTGCCGGCTTGTAGAAGAGCCGGAGCCGCTCCGCCGATCATGATGACGTGGGCCACCGCTCCGACGATAACACCCCATACGATGGCTTGGTACCGACCGATCTTAGTATCTGCGATCCAGGCACCGAAAATGGGGACGAGATAGGCCAGGAAGGTGAAGAGAAGCCCCAAGCCCGAAGCGGCTTGGAGGCCCATATTGAGGGCTCCGGCATGAGAATTCGGCTTGCTGGGATCGATGGCTCCCGTGCCCGGGCCGCCGGCGGGAAGTGGAAACTGCAGGTAGTTGTTGAAGACGGCTTTCACGCCGTAGTAAGAACCTCGCTCTGCCAACTCCACGAAGCAGAGAGACCAAGCCGCGATAGGGATCGAGTCGAAGACTTTGCGCAGTGTTTTTCGTTCCTCATCGGTCGGAGGCGGGTAAGCCTCGTAGTCGACGATGCGGGCTCCATCTAGAGAACCGGTCTGCGATTCGACGTTGGAAGAATCGGCGGTGGAATTGGTGCCGTCCACAGCACCGCTTTTCGAAGGTCTCGCTGCCGGAGCAGCGACACCTTGATCCACGCCCGGCTCGGCGATCTTCTGTACAGTGAGACCAATAACGTTTTCAGCTACAATATGAACGAGTTAGAACTGTCAAGGAGATAGTAAGGGACCACATCTAGTAAATCTCAACGTACCCATGATGAGCAGATACACTCTTCCAATGTGTAAGATGGGGGATGTTGGCTTGGCTGAAAACCCGCAGGTAGATCAGGATAAAATCAAGAGGCTTCTGCCCACCCTTTATATGCTTGAGCCAAGGGTGTTGATATATTATCCATGATTGGACCGTGTTGTTATATACCTTGAATGCGGTCGTGAATTGCTACCCAAAACGGTCGAGGACAAGACTCGCTAGGGTGGGAAGGTATCATAACGCCAAGTCTGATAACGAGCTTGACAGGGCTCATTGCGCGATAGCCCGCTACGGCCGCTATTCAGAAATCGATTCATGGCGCCGGTTGCGTGATATCTTGCTTGGCTATATTGCAGCTAGTGCGACCTTATCAACTTCCTATTTTTGATTGATTCCTGAGCTTCGGGATATGTGATCGTCTTCGGTCGGCCTTCTAGAGCGACCATGGATCTAAGATTGAACGGCGGAACCCCCGGGCCTAAGCGAAACCTGGCTGCTGGGATGGTCCTACGGAGGCTAGATCTTTCGATCATGTCAAGATCTGGATGTTCTGTTAGCTTTTCCGCGGCGGCGACATGCATCATCGTGGGACCGTATGACTTCAGCACAAAACGATTGCGCCGGTAGGACAGCATACGCATAACAGCACACACAGAAGTATTGATCGGCTTGCGCGCTGTTCTAAAGCCAACAATGCATTTGTTGATGGATATACACGAATTAGAATAGGGTTTATGTGTGATTGGGTAGGAAAGCTCCCGAAAATCTTGATGATGGCTTGAAATATTTCCATTGTGTGTTCAACCGACGGTGGAGTTTTAGAAGACAACCGCCAAAGTGCCGACCCCCACGAAGTAGACGCCTCTTTGAATAGGCACAACAAATCACTTTGATAACTAATAATTACATGAGACTGGTAACTACTTCGTTATTTGTTAGATTTCCTGGAGAATAAAAGAGTTATTGATTAATTAATAAAATAGTTTCCTCTTGTCCTTTCGCCTTTTTGACAAAATTTTCAGCGTTCTGTTTAGCTGTCTTATTACGTAACCCCTAGCCGTAGCGCGGCTTCACTCGGCTTTAATCCCCAATGCGATCAAATTTCCCACATACTATCATAGAAGGAATCCTAACTTCTTTTATCTAGTGCTATGCTATTTGGAGAGTGAAGAAGTTCTTTATTTGCAGAGTGTTCATAGAGTGATTTTATGACAGGTGGCAATATAACCCCCCATAGGTTCCATACCCCTTAGGTATATACCCTCACATCTTCATCTTCTTCGTCGTCTTCGTCTTCGTCATCTTCGTCTTCTTTGTTTTTGTATTCTTTATCTTCTTCTCCAACTATTATTTAAAATTAAAATATATTTAATAAATTAATCGCAGCGTCTTCATCGTTTATATACAATATAAGGTGTAGGTGGATTATAGATATACCCGGCATACCTGTTGCTAGCTATCACAAATCACTCTATGAACACTCTGTAAATAAGAGGGTTTCCCACTTTGCAAATAGTATAGCTCTTTGTCTAAGGGTTGTTATTATGCTGAGGCATTAATTAGGCAAGAGAATAACTCGTAAACTGACGGAAGCACAAAGGTGGGGAGTAGGTACCCAGTGAGTTGATGGAATGGGTTACGAGACTTCCCGAACCCCTGATTACGTCAGCCATTCAGGGGCTTCGAGCAGTATAAGTGATCGCCTAATTAAATATCATTTGTAACATTATTCTTAACTCTCATTGGACTACAATCATCATATGCAAGTACTATATTTGCCACTATTAATACCCTGAGTTGCATTGGATTCCGTTAATCTTTTCATAGATAAGTCACACCGGTCACGGAGTCATATCACACTTGGGTATGAGTCTATAGTTACTATAACTGGTTCTAGAAACTATTTAAACAATACTAGGTAGGTATGCTTAAGAATTAACTGGCGTACCGGCCACTGTATACTGCTACAGACAATTTCTCAAGGTAAGACGCGTCGTGAGAGCTTAAGAGCCTAAGAACTTGACATGGCTCACTAGACACGCATAAGCTTCGTCTTCTGCTATACTTGGTCCATCTCTTGGACTCTATTAGAGACGAGGGAGAAAATACTGTATTAGTAACAGAGTCCTGGTGAGTTTATGAGATGTGGAGACCGCGCATATCTTCCTGAAGGTCAGGAACGGGGGCAGGTTCGGGCTGGGTTGTCTCGATAGAATCGACGGGGCAGTCTCCGCACTTCTTATGCCGGCATCCCCGGCATTCTCCTATCCGCAGAAGATTCGCTGTGTGGCATTTGCAGCAGTGCCAATATCGTTCTCTATGGGCGAACTGAGGGGTCGAGCCGGAGTTGGAGGAAACCGTCACCTGAATGTCAATGGAGATGTTCATTTTGAATAAAGTCTTTACGTGAAGTATGATATTGCACGAGATCTCTGTAGGATATAATGTGATATGGCTGAATCAAGGGAGAATGGAATTCTAGAAGTACTATTTATACATCAAACCTCCAAGGATTGATCACGATCGAACAAGAGGATTGTTACAAATGATGTAACAATCTCTCATTTTCCTAAACCACAACTGTTCGGAGTTCAACAATATCAATATATGTGTTTAGATGACCTTCTTCTTTGTATGCTAGATTACTGTCTATTGGGTCTACTGGAGCATCACAAAAGGTGAGTTTTAGAACTCAATAAATGTCATAAATGTATGACAAATTGTAAACTAATTAGTTAGCAACCCTTGGTATACCAGTCCCAAATTAATTTCTATTTACTCTATCTCATGACTACCTGCAACGGTGAGAGATGCTTCATAAGTAGATTCATGATTTCCTTTGATGCCTTTTCGCTCGCTTTCTCTCCTTCATTAGTCGACGTCCAGACCTCTTATTACGGTTATCATCTAAGCGTGTCTTCTTGATATCACGGGCTGTAGTAGAGCCGATTTTTGTCGGGGAGGCCTTTCCATGCCGGTTGGGTTTCGATTTCCATCCCCATTCCTTAGCAGCGACATCGACCTTTCCGAAAATCCGACTTCTCGCGTCGTCTCTCGAAGTTCCGTCCGTTAGCATCTTATCGTAATGGGTGTGGCGGTGTCTGATATGAGCGCGTACAGCTAGCTGTGCTTTCTCTGCGAGATCTAACTTTCCAGTCCTCCCTACTCTTCTGCTGTATTTCCTCGTTGCGTGTTCCACGACTTGCGTCAGGTCTTTCTCTGGTATCTTTGGGAATTGCGAGACGATGGAGCTACGGAAATCCTCTTTCACCTTGTTATCTCTTCTCTCCACCGCTTTGGCTCGCGATTCTTGGGTCTCGTTGTGTTTTTCAAGCACGCTCTCGTAGATAGCATAGGGTACACGAATGCCGACAGGCTGATGTTTGGAATTGCAGACAATATAGACCTTCTTGCCTTCAACTCGTGTTTGCTTCCTGCAGTTGGCTGTAATGTAGGCGTTGCCTTTCGGAACGAATATGTATCTGCGTGGTAACGATGTATAGATGGACACCATGGTATCCATCATGGCATCTTCCTTAGTTGGTGCCATACCTTTCCTGAGTGAATTAGATGGCTACAAAATGTTGAAATGGCTATAATGCAGCCTAATAGCAGCTGCCAAACAGGATAGTTTTGATTTAGGGGAGCAACAAACAACGAACAAAAGCAACGGATAGCATTGTTCTGGTAGTAAATTTTAGAAACAAAGTAACAATAGAATCCTTTGAACATATGTGAACTCATACTTTTTAAAATGTAAATTTCGAGAGTTAATAGTAGGCTATGTAAAACTAAATGAACTTTGTGGCTATTTCCAGCCATTAGTGACCTCTCAATAGTTCGCATGGTTTTGAACAGGCCAATGTTGCACAACTTGAGAACAAGTGCGACATTACTAGGAAAAGATAGCTCATTTTATTTTAACCTTGATGTTGCCGGTAGTGGCTTAGGGAACATTACATCGCTAGAAGGTTCTTATGGAACAATATGAGTTTTCCTAGTCCGCTACCTGTGCTATCGGCATGCATTGACTTGATATGTTAGGGTGCTATTCCAAGCTAAAAGATAACATACCTACTTCATTGAGCATATAATAAAGGAGAAAGTTTCCTTAGCCCGACTAAAGAATACAATTGGAACTTATGCTCTCCTATTTTGCATTGTAATTGGATATTTTGGTCTCACAATCAGTGTTACACAAGGAAATAGGGGGTGGGGATCCACCCTGAGTAGGGGGGAGATAAGCCAACACAGGAAGAGCTGTCTTTGTCACACAGCTTAATCCGAATGGCACTCCCAAATAAGGGATATCATGATCACAGACCTTGATAGTACGCAATATAAAGATAAATATGTGAGCTGGTCATAGTTACGTGGTGTGAGATATATCGGACTGAAACTGTAACACTGACAACACATTAGCAGCGCACTGAAGACATCATTCAGGTGACAATCAACCACATCTGAGAGATAAAAGGGGACTTAGATTCCTGTCTAAATTGGAGAAATCAAGTGCCTTAGTGCCCATGAAGATTATTATTAAATTTGATAAATTCTTCCAAGGCTCTTACATCAGACACTTGTCGCAGTCTTAATTCATTGAAAAACGTGAGAGACATCCACTTCTTACATCTCGTCAAACACTGTTTCTTGTTTCATATCCCTTTCATGCATATGTACATATGATAACGTACCCGACAAAGGAACGGCATTCCGCAGGGATATATCAGTAGGCGCAGTAACACTCTGTGCTAAAGATGTACCAGACCACAACGAAGTTTCCAAACATTACTACATCCGCCTATTCTCAGTACACATATACAATGTTCAATAACATATTCAAACACCTAGCCAAAGACAAGGAGGATGGCGACGCCGAGAAAAACACCGAAAATACATGTGATGCCAGCAGCAGCGTACACAAACGCAAGAAGCGCATTGCAAAGTCCAACGAGCTGAGTGTGGAAATACGGCCGCCAATACTCGAGGGCGAGAGACCTATGGTGGAGAACTACTCGTATAACTATATCATGCGAAGGCTAGAGAACGCTATAATGCACGAGATGATATTGGAGCTCTCAGTGAACGGTCGTCATTGCGACTGCGCAGGAAACAAGAGGGTAATCGTGGCAAATGCGGCTGATGTGATACCTATAAGTATAATGGTGCCCGATGGGGAGAGGTTGAACATAGAAATGAAGAATCTTAAGTTCACTACTGGTGACACGGAAGAAAGTGGCATTACTGTAACATACGATTCTCTTGTATATTCAATTAAGCATGGTAGAATACCTTAGATAGGAGGGACCATAACAGCACTCATTACATTGCAATTAAGTCTTACGACTTGTACTTCAAGATAAAAGGAACCGTCTCCACAACATCCCAGTCCTCCTCTTTCGAGGCATCACCAAAGACCCTCACACCGCTCGTGACAAACTTATAGGTACCTTCCGGTACAACAGTTCCGTCGTCTAGAGAGCCATAGAAATAGCTCAACGCTCCGTTTCTGGGGACAAGCGTGGCGGGAAAGCCTGACAAGGGACCAAGGGTTTGATATCCGTGCCATTCGGTAGTCGGCAGACCGGTATCAGTGAGGGCCACTAAATCTGCCCGGAGAGTAGGGGCTCCTAGCGTAGGCCGGATAATGAGCTTGGGATAGATGACGCCGCTGGAGCTCGAGTTGCTGTCGGGGCGGTTGAGCGTAAACGTCACGTTGGCCAGGCTGGGAATGTTGAAGTGTCCGTTGGTGTCCGTTAGATAGACTCCGCCATCGTATCCGGCCTGCACGATGGGGGTATCGTGAAGGCTGCCAAGTACACCCAAATACGGCAAGACCAAGGACTCCTCCTTCGTGCTGTTGAGTGTGATGTAGCCGCTGAAAATCGGCAAAAGGGTTGCGTTGAGGTTCTGCGGCGGCGTCAGCGTAACCGTGACCTCGGAGACGCCCCCGGCCGGAACAGTTATCTCGTCAGATGCGAAGCTAAGTTCGGCCCAGCCTTCCGCCGAAGGATTTGGAAAATAGGTACTTTTGAGAACATTGGCGCCGTTATTCGCAAACGTGTACATTGTCAGAGCCTTGGTGTGACCTAAGATGTAGGTCACGTCTTCAGTTGCGGTGTTTTGGATAGTAAAAGTGCGCTCGGCAACAAAGTGGTCGCTGTCGTTAAACGAAATACTGCTCTCGCTGAGAATGGTGGTCGCGTGCGCGGCTTCCCATGCCTGCGCCAATCCCGCTCCTTGTTGCGCAACGGGCGCAAGAATATCGTTAAAAGCAGTGTCACCATCGAACCATACATTCGGCTTCGCGGTCGACGAAATTAAGCTACGGAGCACTTCAGGGTCTTTAGTCCCGCGGGCTTCGGCAACGAGTGCGAAGATAGAAGCCAGCAGAGGCGTCGCCATCGAAGTTCCCGATAGAACAGCATATCCTCCCAAGGTCAGAGGGTACGTCGATAGGATATCACCACCAGGAGTAGTAACTTGAGGCTTGACGTCGATCTCCTGGGTCGGGCCCCAGCTGCTAGATCTTACAGTGTAGCCGCCAATTGGATTATCCAAATTGTGGATGAAGAGTCCAGCTGAAGACCAATCATTGATGTCTACAGTGACGGTGTTGCCTTCGTTTAATAGGGAGATGAACTCAGCACCTTGCTCGGACGGGACTCCGCCAACAGCCTCGATTAATTCGTTATTGATGTACACGTCCGGGATGTTACTAGATGCCTGTTAGTATCTGACTTGGTATGGTGGGTCTTGTCCATCAATTAAGCTTAGGTACTCACATATTTGTCTGACTGTACCATAGCACATATCGAGCCCCCTTATCAGCGAGGTTTTTAGCCTGGGTTTCTGTCGTGCATTCCGAGCCGGAAGTGGGCATGCGAAGTAGAACGGCCTTGTCGGACAGATCCGGCGTGTTGTCAGGCAACGCGTCACAGGCGTCAGTTTCCGAATTTGTGTCATTGCCCACGGCCCATAGTGGCAACGTGGCATTCACCTGGAAGGAAGGGCTGCCGAATCGAACACCGAAACGCTGGGTCTCAGTACCGTTATTGATAGAAAATGTCGCGGCCTTGACCATTGACGGGAGGACGACATTCTCGACAGATCCAGCGGCGGTAACGTGGAGGCCAGATGCGGGCGTGGACGGGTACCATATGCCCAGATCGCCCGAGTTTCCAGGGGCCACGATAACCGGGACACCGGCCTCGGCGATTCGCGACGCAGCAATGGCCCAGGGGTCTGAAGCCCATCCGGAATCATCACCAGCCGAGCAGGAGATGATGTCGCTGCCGGCTTCGAAAGCGGCATAAAATCCAGACAGCAAGATCTCATTTGTCGTCGCGCCGCCGCATCCCGTCGCTTTATACATGCCGAGCGTAACCCCGGGCGCGGCACCTGTGAAGTTGTGCTCGTTGAGCTGGGCGGCGATAATGCCGGCGACGTGCGTTCCGTGGCCCATGCATCCATCATAAGGATCGGAGTCTGGGATCGGGACGGGCGACGAGTCATCGTCTCCAATGAAGTCATATCCGTAACCGACCAAGCATCCCTCGCCGAAGCAGCCGCCCAGCGCGGGATGCGTGTAGTCGACACCCGTGTCGACGATACCGATGCGCAGGCCCTTGCCCGTGTATCCCTCGGCGTGGAGCTTGTCGACTTGGGTCATGACGTGCGGGGTGAAGAGGTTTCCGTCGCCCTCTTGACGCTTGGCCTTGGCGACGCGCTGGAGAAGCTCCGTCACGTTACTTCCGACATGCGTTACGTCCGGCTTTGGGAAGGAGATCTTTCGGACTGGCCAGATACTCTTGACACGCGACTTGGCGGCGATCTTGTTGGCGGCTACATCGGGCTCGGCAACATCACCTTTGAGGTGGAAAGAAGTGCCCTTGAACAGCTGGTAGTTCATGGCCATGCGGTGCTCCACCTCGATTCCATCTGTGCTGAGATCCTTATAGAAAGCGCTGGTGTCATCGTCGCCTTCGAACTCGACAATGTACGCCCCCTTAACGATGGACTCATCTACAGCAGCTGAAGATGCTACTGCGCCCTCCGCATTTGTAGCCGCGACGGCATTGGTGGTGTAGCTCAGCGCCCCGAGGAGGGTCGCCAATGCGGGGTGGACTCTCATTGCGCAGGCTGGGATTGCAAGTAACGAACGACGCGTCCTGAAGTAGGCGATGGACTGAGACTTCAGAGGACAACATCGTGAAATGGATTGCTGATGGTGCACTATTTAACTTGGGTAAGACAACCTCGCGGTCCGGAAGATGAGAAGGTCTCGGCATGGTGTTGACCGACATGAGCGTTGCCGGTCCCCGTGCTTCACGATGTCGACATAGGATATGTTGGTGGATACCCTCGTTTTCCTAGGGAAGCTGGGGAATTAGTCTCCATAAAATCAAGGCTAAATAGTTGTTCACGTTGGAATTTCTCGTATGCTGCTGGTATGTCATGCTTGCCAAGACCCTGTTACGAGAGTTGGTGCGGCTAAACCCCTGAATGTTACCAGGGCTTCCTATAGACTATGCTACCCTATGGTGACTAGTTGCCGCTTTGGTCGTTTATGCCGAGATTATGTAAATCGTAATTCAAAGCCTAGACTGATGCATTTGAACATAAGTTTATCGTCTTATTTTTTTTCCGGGCGAGTAGACCCAAAGGCTAGATGGTTGAGGTGTAGAGTATGTGGGCGTAACAGAAACGCAACCAGGCCTCAAAAAAATGAACATTCCTTCAAGGGTCCTATTGGAAGTTGTCTCCAGAGAATCCTACTTGGCTGTGATACGAACCATTCATCTTAACAATTCGTATTGATAGTTGATATTCGTTAAGAGCCATGCCATTTGCAGAGTATCACAGAGCGTTCGAACCAGCTCTATCCAGTTACTTCGCAATTGTACTGGGTTTTCTGACGCAAAGCCTAAATGATAAGTTATGAAAAGGTTACAAATAGTTGCATTCCTAGTAGGGAAAGAGGAATAGCCAATCCTTGGGCCCGAAGGAAATAACAGAGTTCTTCGCCAAATGCACCGATATCATTAGTCGACCATAGTTCTGGG